>SRPY01000011.1:0-150484 GCA_018360145.1 Claviceps africana
ATTAATATTATTATTAGCTATCTTTTTTTATTAAAGTAAATAAATTTACTTTTTTATAAATAAAACTTTAAGCTTAATTTATAAAACTATTTTTAATAAACTATTTAAATAGTCTTAAATTAAGCTTAAGTCTTCTTTATAATATAGCTATATATTAAAATATTAATATTATTAAAAAAGCGAAGTATTAATATAAAGTTAACTATTATAAGTTTAATATAAAGTAAAGTAATATAACAAAAAAGAGTTAAAAATATAAAGGACCTTTAAGAGACCTTTATAAATACTATATAAAAGGCGTCCTGTAGCGCAGTGGTTAAGCGCCTAAATAACCGCTTACAGTCGCAGGTTTAAATTCTATATAGAATATAGGTTTTTCTTAGTGTATATATAGAGGCAGGGGCGTTAAGAAAAATTAGATCTTAATTAGCTAAAAGGGGAGTAGTAGCCCTACTTTTAGTTAATTAATGCTTAGTTAGCAGTAAAAAAGTAGGTTTAGTCCCTTTACTTTTCTATTACTAACTAAATAATATAAATTAGCTACTTCTATATTATAAATAAGTAAATTACCCCCTAGCTTTTAAGTTATAAAGCTAGTTTATAGCTATAATTACTAGGAAAAAATAGGTAATTAGAAATAAAAAAAGTAAGGTAGGAGTAGTATATATTAATAACTAAAAATAAAAAAAAGAAGATATAAGGTAATTTATAGCTAAACTAGTATTTTATAGTTAGAAATAAGGACTAAAAAAAGTAAATTTTAAATATATTTAGTAGGTTTTTTACTTTATTAAGTAACTAACTAATTAATAATTACTTAGGTAATTATTAATTAGCAACCTAATAAGGTTTTCCTACTAAAAATTAAGTGCAGAGGTTTTAGATATAGCTAAGAGCATAAAATGCTTATATAAAAAATAGCTGCTAGTGTACTAAATATAATACAATACAATACTATATAAAAGGCTACTATTTAGCTATTAAATATAAAGTAAGCTTTATATAATATAGTAAAGGCTTAAGTTTAATATACTATTTATATAAAAAGTTTAATAAAGACTATTATATAAATAAGTTTTATATAATATACTATATTAAAGGTAGTTAAAATATTAAGCTAAAAAAGTAATATAGTATTACTATAATACTATACTATATATATAGCTTTTATTAAAATAGTAAAGGCTATTTTTATAAAATAATTAATATAGTTATTTATTTAAAGCTTTAAAAAAGCGCTACCTTCCTTAACTATATAAATAATTTATACTATTACTATTACTTTTAAAACCTTATTTATAATATTAAAAAAGGAAATTAATTTCTATATATTAATATACTTTCTTTCTTTAAGTAACTTTCTTAGCTTATAAAAAACTATAACTTTAAACTTTTAAAATAAAGCTAAGTAATATTTAATATAATAGTATATATTAAATAAATTAAAAAGAATATTAATAAATAATTTACTATAAGCTTCAAAGAACTTTATTAAAAGCTTATTAAATTTAAAGGCTTTTTAATTAATTAGTCCTTTAATTATATTATATATTTTTAAGGCTATAAAATAGTCTTTCTTTAAAAATATAGCAAAGTTAAGTTAAAGGCTAAGGTTAGCTAATATATTATTTATATAAATAGTTAAGATAAAAAAGAATTTATTAAAAAATACCTTTACTTTATTATAATAAAAGGAAGCTAAAGGTATATTATTACTACTATAGTAAAGGGTTAAAACTTAAATAGTTTTAAATAATAAATTACTATAAAATTAAGCTTATTATTTTAATTTTTAAAAGTTACTTTTTTTAGCTATTATATTTATTACTATATAGTATTAAAAGCTATATTATTTCTTATAAATAACTTATTTTTAATTTAAAGCTATATTAATAGTACCTTATTAATTTACTTTAATATAATAGTATTATTAAAGTCTTTAAGTATATTTTATATTATAAATAGCTTTATAAACCTTAAAGGTTTACTATAGCTATACTTTAAAGGTATTATAAAGGCCTTTTAATATAAAAAAGGTAATAATAATAGTAAATTTAATTATAAATTATATAATAAAGGAGTTAATTTAATAAAGAATATTAAAAATAATTAATATAAAAAAAGGGTAAAAGTAGTATATTATTTTTATAGTAATAAGTGTTTTATTTATTTAAAGCTATTTAAAGTAATATAAAGGTTATTTAATAGTATTAATTATAAAACTATAATTATAAAAGGTAATATAAATAAGCTATAAAATATAGTTTAACTTAATAAAGTTTAATTTTTTTAAAAATTAAATTTAAAGATTAATAAATAATTAAATATAGTTAATAATATTATTTTTTTTACTTTATATTTATTATATTATTTTACTTTAAAGTATAATAAATTTAAATTATTATTAAGTTATAATTATTAAAAGTTTATTACTATTAAATAACATATAGTTATATTAATTTTAAAAGAAATAATATTAAACAAAGTTATTAATTAAAATATAGTAATACTATAGTAATTTTATAAAAAAGTTATAAAAAAAAGTTATTTAATTATAATAATAAATAAAAAAGTAAATAAAGTAAATATCAATATTATAAAGGGTTATAATATATTAATTAATATTAAACTATATTATTTATAAACTAAAGCTATATTAATAATAAATATAAATAACTATTTTTTTACTTTAAGCTATAAATTAATAAAAACCTAAGCTTAAATTTAAAAGGTCTTTATTAATATTATATAATTTTTAAATTATTACTATATTAATTTTAAATTAAAACTTAAAAGGTAAATAAATAAGTTATATTTTTTTTTATATATTTTAATATATTACTTATAATATTATATTTAATTAAAGAATAAAAGGGTTTTTTATAATAAAGGGGCTAATTTAATACTAAAGTAATAGCTAAAAAAAGCTTTAATAATACTTTAAAGCTTTAATAAAGGGAATATAAATATTATATTAAGGCTTAAGTATTAATTATAATTACTTTAAAAGTATTTACTTTACTTTTAAAGTAAAGCTTTATTAAAGAAAGTATTATTAACTTATTTATATTAACTATAAATTTAAACCTTAATTTAGTTATTTATATTTATAAAAGTTAATATAAATAAAGTAATAAAGCTATTAAATTAACTTAAATATATAATATAGGCTTTTATTTAATAGTTATTAATAATTAAGTAATGTTTTAATTAAATAAAGTAAGTATTTATATAATTAATATATTACTTTTACTTTATATTTATAATAGCTAAGTAATTAGTTTTAAAAGTATATTTAATAGTAGTATAGTAGCTATAATATAAGGTTATAATATAGTATATAATAATATAATTAAATTTAAAGTATTAATAATATTAATATAAATAAAAAGCTTTATTATATAATTTAGCTTGAAATATTTTAGCTTTATAAATAACCTTTTTATAATATAGTTTATTAGCTATATTAATATTTTTAATTTTAAAAATAAAAGGGGCTTATATTATAGTATTATAAAGTTTTTATATTATAACTTTAGTAATATTACTATTATTAATAAAGGTAAAGTAGTAAAGAATATTTTCTTTAATAACTTAATATATATAATAAATAAGGAATTCTTTAATAATAATATTAAATATTTATTAATTTAATATTATATTTAAATTAAAGGTAATTTAAACTTATTTTATATTTTTAATATAAAGTTAAGCTATATTTTTAAAAGTAATTACTATATTTCTATTATAAAAGCGCTTAATAGCTACTATAATATCTTTATTTATAGCTTTATTAATAATATAAATAATGTTTTTTAAGCTATATTATTTAACTACTTTATTAATTAAGTTACCTTTAATAATAGTCTTTTTATAAATATAAAGTAATATTATTATAAAGGTAGCTAAGTAAATAAGCTTATTAATTATTAAGGTAGCGCTATTAGCTATAATTTAAGCCTATATTATAGCTAATATAAATTTAAGCTAAATAGCCTTTTTAATTACTTTTTTAACTATTACTTTAGAAAAAAAAACTTTTACAATTTCGCCTGCACCATAACAACGCCGTAGAATTAACTTAAATTGACTTAAAAAGCAAATAAAAAGTTTTATTATATTTATTTACTCCCTTTTATAATAATATATTAAATTTAAAATATAAGTATAGTAGGTAGTATAATAATAATAAATATTAATATAGAAAACTATAGTATTTTATAGAGTTACTATAATCCCTTTATTTATTATAGTAAGTTTATAGTAGAAAACTAAATTAATACTATAGCTAATATAGCTTAGAATTAAATATTAGTTTATTTATAATAAAAATATAATAAAATTACTAAATATATATTAATTATTTTATTAAAAGGAGTTTAAAAGGTTATTTTATATATTATTAATGTAGAAATAATATAAGCTTATTATAGATAACCTATTAACCTTTAAAGATTAATTATAATTACTAACCTTAAAGTAATAGTTAAAAAGGTAATTAAAAACGCTATTTAGCTTAAAACTATATTAGCTATAATATAAATTAGAATTATAGTTAATAGCACTACTTTAATAATTAATAGACTTATTTACTTAGCTACCTTTATAGTAATACTACTTTATATTTATAAAAAAACTATTATTAAAAGTAACTTAATTAATAAAGTAATTAAACAATATAGCTTAAAAGATATTATTTATATTATTAATAAAGCTATAAATAAAGACACTATAATAGCTATAAAGTACTTTTATAGTAGTAATATAGTAATTACCCTTATAAATATAGCTTAACTTTATATTAAAAATATAAAATAGGTTTAAACTACTTTTAACTTAAATATAATATTAAACTAATAAATATTTAATATTATTATTAATAAATTCCCTATTTATTATATATATTAAGTTATTAAAGAAGATATTCTTTATTACTTTACCTTTATTAATAATAGTAATATTACTAAAGTTATAATATAAAAACCTTATAGTATTATAATATAAGCTTCCTTTATTTTTAAAATTAAAGATATTAATATAGCTAATAAACTATACTATAAAAAAGTTATTTATAAAGTTAAAATATTTAAAGCTAAACTATATAATAAAGCTCTTTACCTATATTAATACTATTAATACTTTAAATTTAACTATATTATTATATATTACACTATAACTTTATATTATAGTTATTATATTATTATAAAATACACTTTTAAAACTAACTACTTAACTATTATAAATATAAAGTAGAAATAATATACTAATTATATAAATATTTACTTTACTTAGTTAAAATACTATTTAATTATTAATAACTATTAAATAAAAGCCTATATTATATACTTAAACTAATTTAATAGCTTTACTACCTTACTTATACTAACCTTTATAAATATAAATAGCTAAATTAAAGTTTAAATCTATAGTTAATATAAATAAGTTAATAACACTTTCTTTAATAAAGCTTTACTTTAAAAATATAATAAGTATTTTTAAGGTAATTATAATTAATACTTAAGCTTTAATATAATATTTATACCCCTTTTATTAAAGCTTTAAAGTATTATTAAAGCCTTTTTTAGCTATTACTTTAATATTAAATTAGCTTTTTTATTATAAAAAACCCCTTTACTCTTTAATTAAATATAATATTATAAGTAATATATTAAAATATATAAAAGAAAATATAACTTATTTACTTAACTTTTAAGTCTTAATTTAAAATTAATATAGTAGTAATTTAAAAACTATATAATATTAATAAAGACCTTTTAAATTTAACTTTAAATTTTTATTAATTTATAGTTTAAAGTAAAAGAATAGTTATTTATATTTATTATTAATATAGCCTTAGCTTATAAATAATATAATTTAATATTAATTAATATACTATAACCCTTTATAATATTAATATTTACTTTATTTACTTTTTTATTTATTATTATAATTAAATAACTCCCCTTTATAACTTTTTTATAAAACTACTATAGTATGATTATATTTTTATTAATAATTTTAATTAATATTACTCCCTTTAAAACTAATATAATTATATATTATTTAATAGTAATAAACTTTTAATAATTATAATTTAATAATAACTTAAATTTATTATACTTTAAAATAAAATAATATAATAAATATAAAGTAAAAGAGATAATATTATTAACTATATTTAGTTATTTATTAACTTTTAAACTTAATTTTTAAAAAATTTAAAATTTATTAAGTTTAACTATATTCTATAGTTTATTTATATTATATTTTATAATTATAGTTTTATAATTAATACTATTAAATAAACTTTATATTACTTTAAATAGCTTTAAATAAATAAAACGCTTATTATTATAAAGGTAATATATTACTTTTACCCCTTTTTTATATTAACTATCTTTAATATTTTTTATTAAATTAACTTCTTTATTATATAGCTTATAATTAAATTTACTACTATTACTACCTTTTTAATATTAAAGGGCTTTTATAATACCTTTAAAGTGTAGCTATAATGAACCTTTAAGGTTTATAAAGCTATTTATAATATAAAATATATTTAAAAACTTTAGTAATATTACTATATTAAAGTAAGCTAATAAACTATTATTAATATAGCTTTAAATTAAAAATAAATTATTTATAAAGAATAATATAGCTTTTAATACTATATAATAATAAATATAATAATTAAAAAAAATAACTTTTAAAAATTAAAATAATAAGCTTAACTTTATAATAGCTTACTATTTAAAACTACTTAAGTTTTAGCCCTTTATTATAATAATAATAATATACCTTTAGCTACCTTTTATTATAATAAAGTAAAGGTATTCTTTAATAAATTCCTTTTTACCTTAACTATTTATATAAATAATATATTAATTAACCTTAGCTTTTAATTTAACTTTACTATATTTTTAAAGGAAGACTGCTTTATAGCCTTAAAGATATATAATATAATTAAAAAACTAATTAATTAAAAAGCCTTTAAACTTAATGAACTTTTAATAAAGTTCTTTAAAGCTTATAATAAACTACTTATTAATATTCTCTTTAATTTATTTAATATATATTATTATATTAAATATTACTTAACTTTATTTTAAAAAGCTAAAGTTATAGTTCTTTATAAATTAAAAAAGTTATTTAAAGAAAGAAAGTATATTAATATATAAAAACTAATCTCTTTTTTTAATATTATAAATAAAGTATTAAAAGCAGTAATAGTAATATAAATTACTTATATAGCTTAGAAGAGTAGTACTTTTTTAAAGCTTTAAATAAATAACTATATTAATTATTTTATAAAGGTAGCCTTTATTATTTTAATAAAAGCTATATATATAATATAGTATTATAATAGTACTATATTACTTCTTTAGCTTAATATTTTAACTATCTTTAATATAGTATATTATATAAAACTTATCTATATAATAGTCTTTATTAATTTCTTTATATAAATAGTATATTAAATTTAAGCCTTTATTATATTATATAAAGCTTACTTTATATTTAATAGCTAAATAGCAGCCTTTTATATAGTATTTATAGAGGTTTTTTAAAGGTTCTTATATCTTTAATTCTCTTTCTTTTTTATATTACTTAACTTTATATTAAATTTATAATAGTTAACTTTATATTAATACTTAACTTTTTTAATAATATTAATATTTTAATATATAGCTATATAATAAAGGAGACTTTAGCTTAATTTAAAACTATTTAAATAGTTTATTAAAAATAGTTTTATAAATTAAGCCTAAAGTTTTATTTATAAAAAAGTAAACTTATTTACTTTAATAGAAAAAAATAGTTAATAATAATATTAATTTAACTTAAAATTATAATAATTTAGCTAATATAATTAACTTACTTCTTTAATATTTAAATTTACTATAAACTTTAATAAAAGGTTTATTAACTTAAGCTTACTATAAAACTAATATAATAGTAACTTACCTTTACTATACTTTTTATATTTATTTAAAGGTATTTATTATATAAGTTTAAACTCCTTTATATTTAAGTTATTTAAAGCTTTATTAGCTATAATATAAGCTTATATTATACCTTAATTAAATATAGAGATATAGCTAAAGATATTATTAAAGCCTTTACTATAAAGTAAACTTAATATTTTTATATTATTATTAATATTTATAAAGCTATACTATAGTTTTTAATTAAAATTAAAGTAATAATCTCTTCTTTAAACCTATACCTTAACTATTATATTTAATAATTTTATAATAAAATTAAGGTAAATAAAATAACTAATAAAATTAAAATAGTTTATACTTTAATAATAATTTATTTTTAACATAATACTTAATATAGAAAATAACTCTATATTAACTATATACTGCTTTTAACTTAACCTTTATTAAACCTTACTATATTCTTTATATTTAAAATACTAAAATTAAATTAAAAAGAGTAATAGCTTTAAAAATAAGCTTTAATAGCTTATTAATACTTAAATTAATACCTTATTATAATTAAATAAAACTTAAACTTTAACTTTAAAAAAAAAGTACTTTAACTTTACTATTACTTTATTAAATTTAAATTATTAACCTTAATTTAACTTTATATTAAAAAGATTAGCTTTAATTCTTTTCTTTACTTTTACTATATCTTTAATATAAACTTATTAATATATTACTATTAAATTAATTATAAAGATATTTATTACTTTATTTTTTAATACTTTAAATATAACTATCTTTACTTTTCAAGATTTAAAGTAAGCTTAATTTAAAACTTAAAGGAAATTTATACTACCTTTAATTAATTTAGCTTTATATAATACTTAATAAAGCAGCTCTTTAAAATTAATTATTTTCTATACTTTTAACTTACCTTTACTTTATAAAAGGAATAATAGTAAATAATAGTATCTTTTAATTTTTAATATAGGTTTAATATAAGCCTCTTTATTACTTTAGCTTTATTACTTTAAATTAATATTATATTATACCTTAGTATTTATATTAATATTAATATATAATTATACTAAACTATATATTATTTTATTTTATTTTATTAAAACTTTTTAAAAAAAAATAATAAAAGAAAAAAATAAATAAAATAAAATAAAATAAAAAAATAAAAAAAACTCTTAGTTTAATAGCTATAAAGTTAATTATAAAGCTATCTATATATCTCTATCTCTCTTTTACTATAGCCTTTACTTTAGCCCCTTTCTCTCTTTATTTCTCCCTTTTCTTTTTTTTTTCCCTTTTTTATTACTTCTCTTTAATATAATATTATTATAAATATTAACTACTTTTATTAAAAACTACTTTATTAGCTTATTATATTACTTTAATATATTAATAATATAGCTTATATAGTCTAGTATTTTATATTTATAAACATTACTATATATAATAGTTATAATAAAGGCTTAATTTAAACTTTATATTAAAGCTACTTTAATATTAATAAAGTATTAGGTTATTTATTAAATAACTTTATATAAGTTATATTATATAAAGTTAGCTATTACTATACCTTTATTAAAAGGTTAAATTAAATTTATATTAAACTTTATAAAATAATTTAAATTATACTATACTTAAAAGTTAAAGACCTTTTATATTATATTATAAATTACTATTAAGTTAAGTAAAGCTTATTTTAATTAATATTTAACTTAACTTTATATTAAACTTTAAAAACTTACTAAGTATACTTTACTAAGCTATATATACTTATAATAATTTAAACTAATACTTAAAATCTAAATTAACTATAACACTATTATAAACTTAAGTTAAATACCTATTAAACTAATTATAATAGTATATACTAAGGTCTTTTATTTTATTAAGGTAAAGGGAGTAAAGGTATATTTATTTTATACTTTATATAAATTAAAGTTAAGGCTTAAGTAAGTATAAAGAGGGATTAAAAACTTATTAAAAGGCCTTTAACTTTTAATTAATTAACTATTTTCTTTAATACTTAAAATTAATATAATATTAGGGGTTTAAGTTAGCTTTAATATAAAGACTAAAATAGCTTTATATTAAACTTTAAAAAAAAAAGAGTACTTATAATTTTTATTTAAATATAAAAAGAAAAAAAAAGAAAAAGAGAAAAAACCTTTAAAGAAATACTCTTTATTTATAAAAAAAGAGCAGCGCCTTAAATTACTTATTAAATTATTTATTAATATATTAAACTTTTTTAAATAATTAATAACTATTATTTTATTACTATACTATACCTATACTATTTATTATTAAGGCCTAACTTAGTTTTATATTTAGTATTTATTAAATTAGTAACTCTTAATAATTTAGTATATAATAATTACTTAATTTAATAATTAATATACCTTTAAATTAATAGTATAGCTATATTATAATTTATAACCTTTTATAACTTTTTATACCTTTTTATATTACCTTATATTTTATAGTATATAGCTAGTATACTATGCCCCTTTTAATAACTTAACTTAGCCTTAAATAAAGCTTAACTTAAGACTATAAAGTCCTTACCCCCTCCCCCTTTATATTAAATATATTTTTATATACCTTTTTATATATATTACTTATACTCTTTACTAAACTTTTTTTAGTAATTATAGCTAAAGCCTAGTTAGTAATATATTAATTTTTATAATAAGCATTATTTAAGGCTTAATTTAAGCCTTTTTAGTATTTATATTTACTATTATATATAGGTTTTCCCCTTTATTCTAAGGTTTTTTCTATATAGGTTACTAAGATAAGATACTAGCTAAGGGCTTTATACCCCCTAGAGTAAATAAATAAATAAATAAATAAATAAATAAATAAATAAATAAATAAATAAATAAATAAACTATTACTTTAAAGTTAATAGTTATAACTAGTTTTTAAAGGTTAATAAATTACTTATACTAAGCCTATATTATTTTTATATTAATAATATATAAAATAATCTTTTAAACTCCTTTTAGTAAAAAGATTAGTATAAGCTTAGTAATTTTATTATATTTTTATTATAAATAGACTAGTATTTAATTTTAAGTTATATTAACTATAGTATTAACTTAGGTTTTTACTATAAACTTATTATAGTAAATAAAGGGATTATAGTAACTTTATAAAAGGCTATAGCTTTTTATATTAATATTTATTATTATTATATTACTTACTATATTTATACTTTAAGCTTAATATACTATTATAAAAAAGGGTAAATAAGTATAGTAAAACTTTTTATTTACTTTTTAAGTTAATTTAAGTTAATTTTACAGTGTTATTATAGTATAAGCGAAATTGTAAAAGTTTTTCTAAAACTTTAATTAATTTTTATAGTAATAAAGTATATTATTTATATTTTAATTGAATATTAATTAAAGTAAGCTTTATTTAATATAGTAATAGTTTATAATATTATATAAAAAGTTATAAACTTTTAAGTTTAATATAATTTAAATAATTTTATAGTATTTAATATAAGTTTAATTTAATTCTTTAATAAAGGTATAGTAATAACTAACTTTATATAATATAATTTATATAAAGTTATTTAATAAATAATTAAATACTTTATTAATATTAAATTAGCTTTAATATAAAGTTTAAGTTAAGCCTTTATTATAATTAATAAATATAGTAATATTTTTAAATATAAAATATTAATATATATAAATTAAATTATTAGCTTATTAAAGTAATAAAATAAACTATTAAAGTAATTTTTAATAAAGGTAATTAAAGCTTATATTAATATTAAAGTAATAATAAAAAAAGTTAAAAAAAAAGAATAATAATAATAATAAAGTAAAGAGAGAAAAGGTTTAAAAAAAAGCTATAGTAAAAGAGATATAAAGATATATAAATAGCTTTATAAATAGCCTTATAGTTAATAAACTTATGTTTTTTTTAAAAAAACTTTTTATTTTATTATTTATTTTATTATTTTTTTAAAAAAATAAATAAAATAGCTTAAGGTTTAGTATAGTTATATATTAATATTAATATTAATATTAATTATAATAAAGTAATAGTTTAAAGTAATATTAATTAAGTAAAAAAAAGCTTATATTAATTTTATATTAAAGGTTAAAAAATATTATTATTTATTCCTATTTTCTTTATAAAGTAAAGGTAAGCTAAAAATATAAAAAATAATTTATTTAAAAAGCTACTTTATTAAATATTATATAAAATTAAAATAGTTAAATAAAATATAATTTTTTTTTAAGTTTTAAATTAAGCTTACTTTAAACTTTAAAAGGTAAAGATAATTATATTTAAAGTATTAAAAAATAAAATAATAAATATTTTTATAATTACTTTAATGGTAATATATTAATAAATTTATATTAAAATATAATAAAAGTAAAGAAATAAATTAAAACTAATTTTTTTCATATAAAGTTAAATAAAAGTTAATAATTTAATTTTATAAAGTTTATTTATTTATTTATTTACTTTAAGGGGCATAGAGCCCTTAGCTAGTACCTTATTTTAGTGATCTATATAAAAAAAACCCTAAAATAAAGGGGAAAACCTATATATAGTAGTAAATATAAATACTAAAGAGGGTTAAGTTAAGCCTTAAGTAATATTTATTATAAAAATTAATATACTATTAACTAAGCTTTAGCTATAGTTATTAAAAGAAATTTAATAAAAAATATAGGTAATATATATAAAAAGATATATAAAAATATATTAAATTTAAGGGGAGGGGATAAAGACTTTATAGGCTTAAGTTAAGCTTTATTTAAGGCTAAGTTAAGTTATTAAAAAAGGTATAGTATATTAATTATATACTATAAAATATAGAGTAATATAAAAAGGTATAAAAGGTTATAAAAGGTTATAGGTTATAATATAGCTATACTGTTAATTTAAGGGTATATTAATTACTAAATTAAGTAATTATTATATACTAAATTATTAAAAGTTATTAATTTAATAGGTATTAAATATAAAATTAAGTTAGGCTTTAATAATAAATAGTATAAGTATAGTATAGTAATAAAATAGCAGTTATTTATTACTTAAATAAGTTTAGTATATTAATAAATAATTTAATAAATAATTTAAGGTACTACTCTTTTTTTATAAATAAAGGGGACCTCTTTAAAGGTTTTTTTCTCTTTTTCTCTCTTTTTTTTTTATATTTAAATAAAAATTATAAATACCCCTTTCCCTTTTAAAGTTTAATATAAAGCTATTTTAGTCCCTATATTAAGGCTAGCTTAAACCTTTAATATTATATTAATTTTAAGTAATAAAGAAAATAGCTAGTTAATTAAAAGTTAAAGGCCTTTTAATAAGTTTTTAATCCCTTTTTATATTTATTTAGGCCTTAACTTTAATTTATATAAAGTATAAAGTAAATATACCTTTATTCTCTTTACTTTAATAAAATAAAAAACTTTAATATATACTACTATAATTAATTTAATAAGTATTTAATTTAAACTTATAATAAAGGTATTATAGTTAACTTAAATTTTAAATATTAGTTTAAACTATTATAAATATATATAGCTTAGTAAAGTATATTTAATAAGTTTTTAAAGTTTAATATAAAACTAAGTTAAATATTAATTAAAGTAGGCTTTACTTAACTTAATAATAGTTTATAATATAATATAAAAGGTCTTTAACTTTTAAATATAATATAATTTAAACTATTTTATAAAGTTTAATATAAATTTATTTTAACCTTTTAATAAAGGTATAGTAATAGTTAACTTTATATAATATAACTTATATAAAGTTATTTAATAAATAACTTAATACTTTATTAATATTGAAGTAGCTTTAATATAAAGCTTAAATTAAGCTTTTATTATAACTATTATATATAATAGTATTTATAAATATAAAATACTAACTTATATAAGCTATATTATTAATATATTAAAGTAATATAATAAGCTAATAAAGTAGTTTTTAGTAAAGGTAGTTAATACTTATAATAGCATTATATTAAAGAAAAGTAAAGGGAAAGGGAAAAGAAAGATAAGGGAAAGAGAAATAAAAAGAGAAAGGGGCTAAAGTAAGGGCTATAATAGAAGAGGGATAGAGATATATAAATAGCTTTACAGATAGCTTTATAGCTATTAAGTTAGGAGTTTTTTTTTTTTTTTTTTTATTTTTTTTTTTTTATTTTTTTTAAAAAGTTTTTTAAAAAAATAAAATAAAATAATATATAGTTTAGTGTAGTTATATATTAATATTAATATAAAAGCTAAGATATAATATAATAGCGGTTTAAAGTAATAAAAGTAAAGTAATAAAGGGGTCTATATTAAGCTTATATTAAAAATTAAAAGGTATTATTATTTATTATTATTTCTTTTATAAAGTAAAAGTAAGTTAAAAGTATAAAAAGTAATTAATTTTAAAGAGCTATTTTATTAAGTATTATATAAAGCTAAGTTAATTAAAGGTAGTATAGATTTTCTTTAAGTTTTAAATTAAGCTTACTTTAAACCTTAAAAGGTAAAAGTAATTATATTTAAAGTATTAAAAAATAAAGTAATAAATATCTTTATAATTACTTTAATAGTAATATATTAATAAGTCTATATTAAATATATAGTAAAAGTAAAGGAAAAAGTTAAGGTTAATTTTTTTAATATAAAGCTAAATTAAAGTTAATAATTTAAATTTAATAAAATAATAATAAAATTAAAATACCTTTTTTTTAAAGTAAAAGTTTAAGTTTTATTTAGCTATAGTAAAGTATTAATTTAAGTATTAATAAATTACTAAAGCTTATTTTTAAAGCTATTACTCTTTTTAATTTAATTTTAATATTTTAAGTATAAAAAATATAATAAAGTTTAATAAAGGCTAAGTTAAAGGTAATATATAGTTAATATAAAGTTATCTTTTATATTAAATACTATATTAAAGGTAGGTTACTATTAAAGTATAAGCTATTTAGATTTTATTAGCTATTTTATTTACTTTAATTCTATTATAAAATTATTAAATATAGTAGTTAAAATATAGGTTTAAAAGAGGGATTACTACTTTAATTTTAATTAAAAATTATAATATAGCTTTATAAATATTAATAATAATATAAAGGTATTAAGTTTACTTTATAATAAAGGCTTTAATAATATCTTTAACTATACCTTTATATTTAATTAAAGTATAATATAAGCTTATACTATAATTAATAAAGCTTTAAATAATTTAAATATAAAGGAGTTTAAATTTATATAGTAAATACCTTTAAACAAATATAAAGAGTGTAGTAAAGGTAAGTTATTATTATATTAGTTTTATAGTAAGCTTAAGTTAATAAGCTTTTTATTAAAGTTTATAGTAAATTTAAATATTAAAGAAATAAACTAACTATATTAGCTAAACTATTATAATTTTAAGTTAAATTAATATTATTATTAGCTATCTCTTTTTATTAAAGTAAATAAGTTTACTTTTCTATAAATAAAACTTTAAGCTTAATTTATAAAATTATTTTTAATAAACTACTTATATAGTTTTAAATTAAGCTTAGGTTTCCTTTATTATATAGCTATATATTAAAATATTAATATTATTAAAAAAGCTAAGTATTAATATAGAGTTAATTATTATAAGTTTAATATAAAGTAAAGTAATATAAAAAAGGAAGAGAATTAAAGATATAAAGAACCTTTAAAGGACCTTTATAAATACTATATAAAGAGCTATTATTTAGCTATTAAATATAAAGTAAGCTTTATATAATATAGTAAAGGCTTAAGTTTAATATACTATTTATATAAAGAGTTTAATAAAGACTATTATATAAATAAGTTTTATATAATATATTATATTAAAAATAGCTAAAATATTAAGCTAAAGAAGTAATATAGTGCTATTATAGTGCTATATTATATATATAGCTTTTATTAAAATAGTAAGGGCTATCTCTATAGAATAATTAATATAATTATTTATTCAAAGCTTTAAAAAAGTATTACTCTCTTTAATTATATAAATAATTTATATTACTACTATTACTTTTAATACTTTATTTATAATATTAATAAGGGAGATTAGTCTTTATATATTAATATACTTTCTTTTTTTAAATAACTTTCTTAATTTATAAAGAATTATAACTTTAGCTTTTTAAAATAAAGCTAAGTAATTCTTAATATAGTAATATATATTAAATAGATTAAAAAAAATATTAATAAATAGTTTACTATAGATTTTAAGAAACTTTACTAAAAGCTTATTAAGTTTAAAGGCTTTTTAATTAATTAATCCTTTAATTATATTATATATCTTTAAAGCTATAAAGTAGTCTTTCTTTAGAAATATAATAGAGTTAAATTAAGAGCTAAGGTTAGTTAGTATATTATTTATATAGGCAGTTAAGGTAAAAAAGAATTTATTAAAAAATACCTTTACTTTATTATAATAAAAGGTAGTTAAAAGTATATTATTACTATTATAGTAAAGAGCTAAGACTTAAGTAGTTTTAAATAATAAACTACTATAAAGTTAAGCCTATTTATTTATTTATTTATTTATTTACCCTAGGGGGCATAGAGCCCTTAGCTAATACTTTATTTTAGTGACCTATATAGAAAAAACCCTAAAATAAAGGGGAAAACCTATATATAGTAGTAGATATAGGTACTAAAGGGGCTTAAGTTAAACTTTAAGTAGTGCCTATTATAAAAATTAGTATATTATTAATTAGGCTTTAGCTATAGTTATTAAAAGGAGTTTAGTAAAGGGTATAAGTAATATATATAAAAAGGTATATAAAAAACGTATTAAATTTAAAGGGAGGGGGTAAGAACTTTATAAGCTTAAGTTAGGCTTTATTTAAAGCTAAGCTAAGTTATTAAAAGAGGTATAGTATATTAGCTATATACTATAGAACGTAAGGCAATATAGAAGGGCGTAAAAGGTTATAAAAGGTTATAGATTATAATATAGCTACACTATTAATTTAAAGGCATACTAATTATTAAATTAAGTAATTATTATATACTAAATTATTAAAAGTTATTAATTTAGTAGGTACTAAATATAAAATTAAGTTAAGCCTTAATAATAAGTAGTGTAAGTGTAGTATAGTAGTAAAATAGTAGTTATTAATTACTTAAATAGATTTAATATATTAATAAGTAATTTAATAAGTAATTTAAAGCGCTACTCTTTTTCTATAAATAAAGAGAACCCTTTTAGGGGTTTTTTTTCTTTTTCTTTCTTTTTCTCTTTATATTTAAATAAAAATTATAAATACCTCTTTCCCTTTTAAAGTTTAGTATAAAGCTATTTTAATCCTTATATTAAGGCTAGCTTAAACCCTTAATATTATATTAATTTTAAGTAGTAAAGAAAATAGCTAGTTAATTAAAAGTTAAAGGCCTTTTAATAAGTTTTTAGTCCCCCTTTACGCCTACTTAAGCCCTAACTCTAACTTATATAGGGCGTAAAGCGGGCGTACCTTTACTCCCTCTACCTTAGTAGGATAGAAGACCCCGGCGCATGCTGCCACAACCAGTCCGGTAGGTGTCTGACTCGGACTCACAGAAGTTAAGCCTATTATTTTAGTTTTTAAAGGTTACTCTTTTTAGCTATTATATTTATTACTATATAGTATTAAAAGCTATATTATTCCTTATAAATAACTTATTTTTAATTTAAAGCTATATTAATAGTAGCTTATTAGCTTACTTTAATATAGTAGTATTACTAAAGTCTTTAAGTATATTTTATATTATAAATAGCTTTATAAACCTTAAAGGTTTATTATAGCTATACTTTAAAGGTATTATAAAGGCCCTTTAATATAAAAAAGGTAATAATAATAGTAAGTTTAACTATATATTATATAATAAAAAAGTTAATTTAATAAAGGGTATTAAAAATAATTAATATAAAGAAAGAGTAAAAGTAATATATTACCTTTATAGTAGTAAGTGTTTTATTTATTTAAAGTTATTTAAAGTAATATAAAGGTTATTTAATAGTAGTAGTTATAGAATTATAATTATAAAAAGTAATATAAATAAGCTATAAAATATAGTTAAACTTAATAAGGTTTAATTCTTTTAAAAATTAGGTTTAAAGGTTAATAAAGAACTAAATATGGTTAATAATACTATTTTTTTTACTTTATATTTACTATATTATTTTACTTTAAAGTATAATAAATTTAAATTACTATTAAATTATAACTATTAAGAGTTTATTACTATTAAGTAATATATAGCTATATTAGTTTTAAAAGGGGTAGTATTAATTAAAGTTATTAATAAAGATATAATAATATTATAGTAGTTTTATAAAAAAGTTATAAAAAGAAGTTATTTAGTTATAATAATAAATAAAAGAGTAAATAAAGTAAATATTAATATTATAAAGAGTTATAGTATATTAATTAATACTAAATTATACTATTTATAAGCTAAGGCTATATTAATAATAAATATAAATAGCTATTCTTTTACTTTAAGCTATAAGTTAATAAAAACTTAAGCTTAAGTTTAAAAGGTTTTTATTAATATTATATAGTTTTTAAATTACTACTATATTAATTTTAAATTAAAACCTAAAAGCTAAGTAAATAAGTTATATTTTTTTTTATATATTTTAATATATTACTTATAATATTATATTTAATTAAAGAGTAAAGGGGTTTTTTATAATAAAAAGGCTAATTTAATACTAAAGTAATAGCTAAAAAAGGCTTTAATAGTACTTTAAAGCTTTAATAAAAGGGATATAAATATTATATTAAGGCTTAAATATTAATTATAACTACTTTAAAGGTATTTACTATACTTTTAAGGTAAAGCTTTATTAAAAAGGGTATTATTAGCTTATTTATATTAACTATAGATTTAAACCTTAGTTTAATTATTTATATTTATAAAGGTTAGTATAAATAAAGTAGTAAAGCTATTAAGCTAGCTTAAATATATAGTATAGGCTTTTATTTAGTAATTTATTGGAAATTAGGGGTTTACAGAGGCTTTTGCCCTCTGGAATACTAAGGTAGTGAGGCTTAGTGAGCTAGCGGTTAGAAGGTCTCTGCAGCGCTATAGCGGTTGCTATAGGCCTTATTTCTATATTAAAAGCTTAATACACACTTTTTAGTATATAAAATACACTAAATTTTAGCTTATAGAATGTAAGTGAATTTTCTTAGATTTTATTTAATTTATTTAATATTATAAGTAGTAGGTTTAATTAATAGTTTATATAGTTATAAGTAGCTGTAAAGAGATAAGTATTTTTCCTTATATACTTACTAAGCCTATTAGTAGATCTATATAGCTAGTAAGGGCTTATAAGCTACTTTTTATTTTTTATAAAATTTATTTATATAGAAAAACAAAAAAATAGACTTATAGCTATATAACTAATTTACTAATATATATACTAAAATTTTACTTAATAGAAATTTATATATAAAAAAAAAATCTTAAAAATTTAAAAATTAAGAAAATTATATAGAAAAATTCTCTTTACTTTAATAATAATAAAACTCCTTATATTTTCTTTCTATAACCCTTAATCTTTATATAATTTAATTCTAAAGACCTTTTATTTCCTCCTTTAAAGTAGCCTATAGGTTATATAATTTAAGGCTTTATAGCTATTAAGTAGTGTAGCCTAAATCTTTAATTAAAATTTAATTAGTATACTTTATTACTATAAAAATTAATTATTAAAGCTAATAGTTTATTAGCTTTTTAATTAAGTATACACTAGCTATTAAAGCATGTAATTAAGGGCAAAAAGGCTAGAAAAGTAAGGCGCTTATAGCTATAAGCTTTTAGCTAAAACGTCTATTTTTACGCTTACTATTGTGATAGATCCGAGCTGCCAGCTCGGATGCATGGTGGAAACGGTAAGGGAAGCGTTACGGAGCCGCAACGGGACCGTTACAGCTCCGTAAGGATAACCTAGTGGGACCGTTACAATTCTATAAGGAAGACCTAACAAGGCTAAATAAAACCCTAAGCGTCTACTTAAGCGAATGCCTATATAAACTAGAATAGTTTCTCTTTACTCTTCGCCCTCTTTTAGGGGGGGTAAGATTAATATAAACTTTATCGACGCTAGAAAGTAGCACGCCTCTAGGCCAGTCCATAACAACTATATATATATATATACATATATTATACATACTGCTACTAGCTTTTAACCTAAAGACCCCCTATAAAGGTCCCTATAAGGGTTAGGGTTAGGGTTATTATAAGGCCTATTAAAAGTCTTTATAGTGGATAAAGTCTTTTAAAAATAGCTGTTATTTTTAATACCCTCTTTAAAGAGGTATTTTAAAAGCTAAATAAAAAGAGAAATACTAAATTTAAAAATAAAATCTATATAAATCTAAATAAAATCATTTAAAGAAAAGAATAATTAATTTAAAAAGTTAAAAAGCAGGGCTTTTAGTAAAAGTTAAAAAAGGCTATAGTTAAATATAGTTAATTAAATAAAATTTATTATTAAAGTTAAAGGTTAATTTTAGTAATTATTTTAGTAATTGTTTTATATTTTTTAAGTGTTTTTATAAAGGTTTTAATGCCTTTAGCTAGGTATTAAGATTTATAGCGATTACTATAGAGATTAAAGCCCTATAAGCTTTAAGAAAATAGTGTATAGAGGCATAGTTAAGGGCTTTATTAAGCTATTAGCTAGTATTTTTTTAGTATTTAAATAAGCTATTTTAGCTAGCTTAGCTAAGACTTATTATTAATTATAATAAAATTTTAATAAGGTATGCTTAATATAGCTATAAAGTGTTAGATTATAGGCGGTCTTTATAGCGCCTTAGTTATTATAAAAAATCTAAATAAAGGGCTTTATAGAGGCCTTTAGCTCCTTAAAAATGCCCTCTAACTACTAAAGCTCTTTAAAGGTCTTATAAATTATATCTAATTTAGCTTCTATAGTAAATAAAGCTATTATACTAACCTTTTTACTCTTTTAACTTATAGGGCTGCTAACTAGCTTAAATAAATATATATAAGTAGATTTAAAAAAGCTTCTATCTTTAGTAAAATCGCTATTATAAAACCTAACTAAGCTATAGCTAATAGTGTTATTTTTACTTAAATTTTTAAAGGGACCCTTATAAATTATAGCAAGGTTCTAAGTACTAAAAAGATACTTTAATAGGCTTTTTACAGCATTTAAATGTTTTAAATAAAAACTAGCTAAAGCTATAGAAAGCTACTATAGCGTAAAAGCAATATTAAGCTTAGTAAAGAGCATTAAGTATATAATAGTCTCTATTATACTCTAATATTCTTTAATTTCTTAGCTTTTTAAAGGCTTAGTAAGCTATATTTTTAAGACCCTTAGCTATATTAGAATTCTAACTGCCTTATAATTTTTTAGCTTAAAGCGTGCTAGGGCCTTTTAAATATATTGTTTTTAGTGGATTTTTAAGACCTTATTTTTTTAATTACACTGTATTTACACCCTTAGAAAGAATTTAGCAAGGCCCCTATCTTCTATAGAGTAGGCTTTATATAAAGCCTTTTTAAGCTATTAAATATATTATAAATTTAGCTCTATAAGGAGGTAATTATTAATGTAAGTAATAATAAACGTTTTAGTTGCTAAATTATAAAATATAGTAAGGTTAGATATAAGAGGGCTAAAACTAAGGCTTTTAAGCATTTTAGTTAGCGTTTACTACCACTCTTTACAGCTTTACTTTAGGCTATAAAGGGTCTTTTTAAGGATGATTATTTGCTTTTTAAAAGCTCTATAGCTATAGCTTTTAGCTAATTTAGCTAAGTATAGATTTTACTTAATGAATTCTATAAAACCCTTTAGAATTATTATATAAATAAGCTCTTTAAGGTAGCTATTTAAAAAAGCATTAATAAAGTCTACTTACTTTATTTCCTAGTTATTTTAAAGTGCTAAGGCTAGTAAGATTTACTAGCTAAAGGGAATACTAGTAGTAGTAAAGGTATTTATATAATTTAACCCTTCTATTTATATAAATCCTTTAGTAATAAGCTATGCTTTATATTTAAAAGGATTATTTTCTTTATCTCTCTTTATTTTTAATACTAAGCGATTTTTTAAAACCTTCTAGCCTTTAGAGACTTAGTCTGCCTCTATAAATTTAAAGGTTCTAGCCTTTAAAAGGTACTTAAATTTATTAAAAATTGCTTTAAGCTATTTAGCTTTATTTAATAAATATAAAGCTTACTTTTAGGTCTTAGGCTTACTTTTAAGTATATTTTCTTTTGCTTTAAGTTATGCCTTATAGTAGATTTAATATATAAGAGCCCTTATATTAATATCTATTTTATCTAGATTTAAATTGATTTTTTCAGGCTTAAATTACGTTAAATTTAGTGAATTTTAATCCCTAGGACTAGGGGCTTAGCTAAGCTTATTTCTAACTATTTAATTATAAGGTATAGAGTAATCCTTATTACTAAAATTAACCTTATTTAGTTATTTTTCCCCCTCTAAGGAATTATTCCCTATTAAAGGATTAAAGGGTTCTAAATTTACCTTAGCTCCCTCTATAATTATAAAGGGTTTTAGGGTATTTTTATTAGGGAAATCCCCCTTTAAAGAGCTATTATTCCCTATAGAAAGCCTAAGGAGGCTGTTAGAAATAAGGCCTATAGGTTCTATATTTCTAAGAAAGCTAGTTTTTATTATAAGCCTTTTAAAGAGAATATATACTATATAGGTCTTAAAATCCACTATAGTAAGTAGCCTGCTAAGCACTATCTTAAAGGCTAGCTTTTAAGCTTTAAGTCTTTTTTCTAAAGGAATTAAAACCTTATAATAAAAGCCTATAGCTTTAAAAGAGCTATAATTAGGCACAAAGGGCCTATTAAAGTTATTAGCTAATAATTATACTAAGCACGCTAGTTTAGTTAAATTTACTAATAAATTTATAGAATTTATAACTAAAAAAAGGACGAAATTCTATAAAAATAACGGCAAACCAGACTAGTGTAGGGTAGCCTATAATCTATTTAAAATAATATAAATAGAACGCTTAGCTAATCTATTTTACTTATAGATATAAGGGGAAGAGGTTATAAATTTTATCCCCTTTTTAGCTAGCTAGCTCTATAAAGTAGAATTAATTTCTTTATCTCTATTAAAGTGTAGATATTTAGGGTAGGTACTAAACTTATTCTTTAAGGATTTAAAGAAGCTTTTAATAGCTAAAAATACAGTAGGTCCCTCTTTATTAAGCAATTATAAAGCCTACCTAAATCTAGTTTTTTAGTCTATTAAAAATAGGTAGATTTACTGCTTATTATAAGGGGTAGGGCTGATTTTTATTGTATCCCCCTTTAGTCTATTTAGAGCTTTAGAAGGGTTAGGAATTAGATTTTTACTAGGTCTTCTAACTGCCTTAGTTTAAGTATAGGTTAGGCAGTTAAAATCCTTGTTTTTAATGCTAGTAAAATCCGGTATTCCCTTAGCTAATAAGCTTGTTTTCTTTAGAAGGTTAATCCCTAAATGCCTTAGCTAGATATACTAAATTCTAGCTAAATTTAGCAATTTTTAGTATAAATTTAGCTTTTTAGGCCCTATAAGGCCTTCTTCTATAGCTCCCTACTAGGCTCTATTAAAGGGTTTACAGGCCTCTTATTAAGGCGTCTGCAGTCCTAAGGGCTCTAAAAGACCTTTTATTGTCTTTAGGTCTTTTAAAGCCTCTAAAAGTATAGTAAGAGAGTCCGCTAAAGCCTGTTATGCCCCCTAAGAATTAGGCCTTAATTTAAGGGAATTAGGTGCTAAATTAGGGGAATTAGGGATCTAGCCTAGGGCTATAGGCATTAAGGAAAAAGGGGCTATAGTATTAGGGGGTTTTAAATTAAAATCCCTTAATTCTTTAATTTTAATAGCTTCCTTAACCTATAAGGGCTCTTAAAGAGGGATTTTAACCTCTATAGGGTAGCTAAAAGCCTAATAGTTAAAATAACTATTATAGTAGCTATAAGAGCTACTAAGTAATTTTAAAAGAGGTGTATATAGGTCTTTTATTTAAAAGAAAAAGCTGTGTTTCTTAACATTTAAAAGACTAATATAAGACCTATTAGTTAAATATAGAGCATTTTTACTTATATATTCTTCTACTAAATAATGCTTTAATCCACTAACTATATTTATATTTAGACCTAGAAAATATAGCGTGTCTTAAAGGATTAAAGGCTTATATTTATTAGGATTTTATTAGTAAAGTACTAGAAATTTAGCTTTTTTATATCCCTTAGGATATATAGGTCCCTTATTAGTGGAAATAAGCTTAGCTTCCCTCTTTTTATAAGGAATATAGCTTATAAAGTGCTCTTTAGAATTAATTAAATACACTATAGAGCCTATATTATAAAGAAGAGAGTTCTTTATTACTTTATAATTAAAATTAAAGGCCTTAGAGGGTTTTTTATTCTCTAAGTCTTCAGTGCTAGTAACACTGCTAAAATCACTAAAATCAGTGGATTTGCTGCTAGCACTAGAGCTATTAGGTCTGCTAAGAAGCTTTAAAGAGCTATTAATAAGGTTAAAATTGCCTAGTATAAATGCGCCCTTCTAAGCCTTATCCTCAGCCTTTTTAGAGGATTTTTTAAGCTAAGTTTTGCCTCTCTTTTTATTAAAAGAGGACTTAGAATTTCCCTTATTTTCTTAGGGGTTATTCTTCTTATTATTCTTATTTTTATAAAAATTAAAGGTTTTATTTTCTTTAGAGCCTCTATATATAGATTCTTTAGAGCTTATAGCTCTATAATTTAAAGCTTTAGATATAGTAAAGCTTTTATTTCGCTGCTCTTCTAATAGATCTACTATTAAAAATTATAAATTTAGTGCCCCTATAAGGATCCCTAAGGCTCTATTAGTCCTTATAGCAAATTATTGCCTTTTTGCCTACTAAGGAAAAGTAGATTTTAATGCTTATAAATATTAATTTACTTAATCTATAGGTTCTATAAAAACGCTAGAAATTACTAGTTTAGCTAGTAAATTATTAAATAAAGTATTAAAAGCTTTTAAAGATCCTTTAAAGCCTTAGAAATTTAAGCTATAGAATTAAGAATATAGGGAGCTATATTATATTTTAGCACTCTAAGAATACTGCCTTTTTAAAAGGCTAAAGGCTTTTACTAAGTCTTGTTACTAAATTATAGCGGCTTAAAGGCCCTTAGAACAGCTATCTCTTAGAAGTATAAGAATAATAGCTTAGTTAGGATTACTTAAATTACTAGAAAATCCCTTAGAATTATTTAGAAAATTAAGCATTTTTAAAGCCTTAAATTAAATTACTAGGGCTTATTTCTATTAATTATAATTTTCTAGTCCCTTTAGCTTTACAGCCTTTAGGAAGCTATAAACCCTTTTATTAAATTCTTTAATAATAGAGTTATTATAGGAATTTAATATATTAAAAGCCTTATTTTAGCTTATACTTCTATTAAAATTAAGATCTTTTAGTAGTGTATTTACTAGCTTATTTACTAAGTTATTAGCTATAGTTATAGCTAAATCTTCTAATTTTTATAGAATATTAAAGATATTATTATTTTAGGCAGTAATTTATTAGTTTATAGAATTAACCTAAACCTACTCTTAGCTCTTAGCCTAGGGCCCTAAGTTTATAGAGTCTATAGCTATTAAATTATAGAGAAAGGAAAAGCTTTATAAAGTAGGAATTTATAGAAAAAATGCCTATAAAAGCTTTTATTTATAGGTTTTAGCCTTTAAAAATAGAAATGTTTCTAAGGCCTTTATAAAAGGAAAGCTTTTATAATGTTTCCTTTTTATAGAGGGGAATACCTTTATGCTTTTTTTATAGAAATAGGAGTTTTTTATATCTTTTCTTTTTATAAAAAAAGGAATACTTTTATAATTTTTTTTATAGAAGTAGGAATGCTTCTATAATTTATAGATTTTATTTTTATAGAAGTAGAATTTCTTCTATACTATATTTCTCCTTATTTTATAGAAAGGGAGACTTCTTTTAGTAAATTTATTTTATTTTTATAGAAGAAATAATAGCTTTTAAGTCTTTCTTTAAGTCTATATCTTAATATAGAAAATTTAGATAATTTTTAATAAATTTTCTCTTTATTTTATAAAATTTAGTAAATTTTTAGTACTTAAAAAGTGCTTCTAAGCTTATAACCTATTAGAAATTAAGGGTTTATAAAGGCTTTTACCCTTTAAAATACTAAGGTAGTGAGGCTTAGTAAGCTAGTAGTTAGAAGGTCTTTATAGCGCTATAGCAGTTACTATAGGCTTTATTTCTATATTAAAAGCTTAATATACGCTTTTTAGTATATAAAATACACTAAATTTTAGTTTATAAAATATAAGTAAATTTTCTTAGATTTTATTTAATTTATTTAACGTTATAGATAATAGGTTTAATTAACAGTCTATATAGTTATAGGTAGCTATAAAGAGATAAGTATTTTTCTTTATATACCTACTAAGCTTATTAATAGATCTATATAGTTAGTAAAGGCTTATAAGCTACTTTTTATTTTCTATAAAATTTATTTATATAGAAAAACAAAAAAATAGACTTATAGCTATATAACTAATTTACTAATATATATATTAAAATTTTATTTAATAAAAATCTATATATAAAAAAAAAATCTTAAAAATTTAAAAATTAAAAAAATTATATAGAAAAATTCTCCTTACTTTAGTAATAATAAAACTTCTTATATTTCCTTTCTATAACCCTTAATTTTTATATAATTTAATTCTAAAAACCTTTTATTTCTTTCTTTAAAGTAGCCTATAGGTTACGTAACTTAGGGCCTTATAGCTGCTAAGTAATGTAGCCTAAATCTTTAATTAAAATTTAGCTAGCGTGCTTTATTACTATAAAAATTAATTACTAAGGCTAATAGTTTATTAGCTTTTTAATTAAGCGTATACTAGCTATTAAAGCGTGTAATTAAGGGTAAAAAGGCTAGAAAAGTGGGGTGCTTGTAGCTATAAGCTCTTAGCTAGAACGTCTATTTTTACGCTTGCCACGCGCGCGCGCACGCGTGTGTTGCGCGCACCGCCGCCAGCTTTCAACCTAAAGACCCCCTATAAAGGTCCCTATAGGGGTCAGGGTTAGGGTCGTTATAAGGCCTGTTGAAAGTCCTTATAGTGGATGAGGTCTCCTGAAAATAGCTGTTATTTTCAACATAATTATTAATAATTAAGTAATATTTTAACTAAATAAAGTAAGTATTTATATAGTTAGTATATTACTTTTACTTTATATTTATAATAATTAAATAATTAATATTAAAAGTATATTTAATAATAGTATAGTAGCTATAATATAAAGTTATAGTATAATATATAGTAATATAGTTAAATTTAAAGTATTAATAGTATTAATATAAGTAAAAAGCTTTATTATATAGTTTAACTTTAAATATTTTAGCTTTATAAATAACTTCTTTATAATATAGTCTATTAGCTATATTAATATTTTTAATTTTAAAGATAAAAGAGGCTTATATTATAATACTATAGAGTTTTTATACTATAACTTTAGTAATATTATTATTATTAATAAAGGTAAGGTAGTAAAGAATATCTTCTTTAATAACTTAATATATATAATAAATAAAGAATTCTTTAATAATAATACTAAATATTTATTAATTTAATATTATATTTAAGCTAAAAATAGTTTAAACTTATTTTATATTTTTAATATAAAATTAAGCTATATTTTTAAAAGTAATTACTATATTACTATTATAGAGGTACTTTATAGTTACTATAGTATTTTTATTTATAGCTTTATTAATAGTATAAATAATGTCTTTTAAGCTATATTATTTAACTACTTTACTAATTATTACTTTTAATAATAGTCTTTGTATAAATATAAAGCAGTATTACTATAAAGATAGTTAAGTAAATAAGCTTATTAATTATTAAAGTAGTGCTATTAACTATAATTTTAATTTATATTATAGTTAGTATAATTTTAAGCTAAATAGCCTTCTTAATTACCCTTTTAACTATTACTTTAAGGTTAGTAATTATAATTAATTCTTAAAGGTTAGTAAATTATTTATAATAAGCCTATATTATTTTTATATTAATAATATATAAAATAACCTTTTAAACTCTTTTTAGTAAAAAGGTTAGTATAAGCTTAGTAATTTTATTATATTTCTATTATAAATAAATTAATATTTAGTTTTAAGCTATATTAACTATAGTATTAACTTAGTTTTCTACTATAAACTTACTATAGTAAGTAAAGGAATTATAATAACTTTATAAAAGGCTATAGTTTTTTATATTAATATTTATTATTATTATATTACTTACTATATTTATACTTTAAGCTTAATATATTATTATAAAAAGAGGTAAATAAATATAGTAAAACTTTTTATTTACTTTTTAAGTTAATTTAAATTAATTTTATAGCGTTATTATAGTGTAGGCGAAATTATAAAAGTTTTTAATTTTATAAAGTTATTTATTTATTTATTTATTTATTTACTCTAAGAGGCATAGAGCCCTTAGCTAGTACTTTATCTTAATAACCTATATAGGAAAAACCTTAGAATAAAGGGGAAAACCTATATATAGTAGTAAATATAAATACTAAAAAGGCTTAAGTTAAGCCTTAAATAGTATTTATTATAAAAATTAATATATTATTAGCTAAGCTTTAGCTATATTTACTAAAAGAAGTTTAATAAAGGGTATAAATAATATATATAAAAAGGTATATAAAAATATATTAAATTTAAAGGGAGGGAGTAAGGACTTTATAGTTTTATATTAAGCTTTATTTAAAGCTAAGCTAAGTTACTAAAAGGGGTGTAATATACTAGCTATACACTATAGAATGTAAAATAATATAGAAGGGCGTAAAAGGTTATAGAAGGTTATAAGTTATAATATAGCTACACTACTAATTTAAAGGTATATTAATTACTAAATTAAGTAATTATTATATATTAAATTATTAAAAGTTACTAATTTAGTAAATATTAAATATAAAACTAAATTAAGCCTTAGTAGTAAGTAATATAAGTATAATATAATAGTAAAATAATAGTTATTAATTACTTAAATAGGTTTAATATATTAATAAGTAATTTAATAAATAATTTAAGGCGCTACTTTTTTTTTATAAATAAAGAGGACCTTTTTAAAGGTTTTTCCTTTTTTTTTCTTTTCTTTTTTTTATATTTAATTAAAAAATTATAAATACCCCTTTCCTTTTTAAAATTTAGTGTAGAATTATTTTAGTTTTTATATTAAAGCTAGTTTAAACCTTTAATATTATATTAATTCTAAATAATAAAGAAAATAACTAGTTAATTAAAAATTAAAAGCCTTTTAATAAATATTTAGTCCCTTTTTATACCTATTTAAGCTTTAACTTTAATTTATATAAAGTATAAAGTAGGTATTTTTATACTTCCTTTACTTTATTAAAATAAAAGATCTTAATATTTATTACTATAATTAATTTAATAAGTATTTAATATAAATTTATAGTAAAGCTATTATAGCTAACTTAAATTTTAAGTATTAGTTTAAATTATTTTAAATATATATAATTTAATAAATTATATTTAGTAAGTTTAAGGTTTAAAGTAAGGCTAAGTTAAATATTAATTAAAGTAAGCCTTATTTAATATAGTAGTAATTTATAATATAATATAAAAAGTTATAGACTTTTAAGCTTAATATAACCTAAGTAATTTTATAGTATTTAATATAAGTTTAATTTAATCTCTTAGTAGAGGTGTATTAATAACTAATATTATATAGTATAATTTATATAGAGTTATTTAATAAATAATTAAGCGCTTTATTAATATTAAATTAGCTTTAATATAGAGTTTAAATTAAGCCTTTATTATAATTACTAACTATAGTAATATTTTTAAATATAAAATATTAGTTTATATAAATTAAATTATTTATTTATTAAAGTAATAAAATAACTTAATAGAATAGTCTTTAATAGAAATAAGTAAAGCCTATATTAGCTTTAAAGTAGTAATAAAGGGGTTTAAAAATAAAGAGAGAGAGAATAATAATAGTAATAATAAAGTAAAGGGAAAAGGGGTTTAAAAAAGAGGCTATAGTAAAAGAGATATAAGGATATATAGGCGGCTTTATAGCTAGCTCTATAGCTAATAAATTTAGGTTTTTTTATTTTCTTTTATTCTTTTCTTTTATTTATATTTCTTTTTTTTTTATTATTATTTTTATTTATTTATTTTTCTTTTTTTTTCTTTTTTTATAAATAAAATAAAATAATTTAAAGCTTAATTTAGTTATATATTAATATTAATATAAATACTAAAGTGTAATATATTAATAGTTTAAAGTAATAAAAGTAAAGTAGTAAAAAGGCTTATATTAAGCCTATATTAAGAACTAAAAGGTACTATTATTTATTATTATTTCTTTTATAAAGTAAAGGTAAGTTAAAAGTATAAAAAGTAATTAATTTTAAAAAGCTACTTTATTAAGTATTATATAAAGCTAAGTTAATTAAAGGTAATATAAATTTTCTTTAGGTTTTAAATTAAGCTTACTTTAAACTTTAAAGAGTAAAAGTAGTTATATTTAAAGTATTAAAAAATAAAGTAGTAAATATTTTTATAGTTACCTTAATAATAATATATTAATAAATCTATATTAAAGATATAATAAAAGTAAAAAAAGGAGTTAAAGTTAATTTTTTTTAATATAAAGCTAAATTAAAGTTAATAATTTAAATTTAATAAAGTAGTAGTAAAGTTAAAGTACCTTTTTTTTAAAGTAAAAGTTTAAGTTTTATTTAACTATAGTAAAGTATTAACTTAAGTATTAATAAGCTATTAAAGCTTATTTTTAAAACTATTACTTTTTTTAGTTTAATTTTAATATTTTAAATATAAAAAATATAGTAAAGTTTAATAAAAATTAAGTTATAAATAGTATATAATTAATATAGAGTTATTTTCTATATTAAATACTATATTAAAGGTAAGTTACTATTAAAGTGTAGGTTATTTAAATTTTATTAGCTATTTTATTTACTTTAATTTTATTATAAAATTATTAAATTTAATAGTTAAAATATAGATTTAAAGGAGGGATTATTACTTTAGTTTTAATTAAAAATTATAGTATAGCTTTATAAATATTAATAATAATATAAAGATATTAAGTTTACTTTATAATAAAGGCTTTAATAATACCTTTAGCTATACCTTTATATTTAATTAAAATATAATATAAGTCTATACTATAGTTAATAAAGCTTTAAATAACTTAAATATAAAGAAGTTTAAATTTATATAGTAAATACCTTTAAATAAATATAAAAAATATAGTAAAGGTAAGTTACTACTATATTAATTTTATAATAAGCTTAAATTAATAAGCTTTTTATTAAAGTTTATAATAAATTTAAATACTAAGGAAATAAGCTAACTATATTAGCTAAATTATTATAGTTTAAAGTTAAATTAATATTATTATTAGCTATTTCTTTTTACTAAAGTAAATAAGTTTACTTTTTTATAAATAAAACTTTAAGCTAAATTTATAAAACTATTTTTAATAAACTATTTAAATAGTTTTAAATTACACTTAAGTCTTCTTTATTATATAGCTATATATTAAAATATTAGTGTTATTAAAAAAGCTAAATATTAATATAAAGTTAACTATTATAAGTTTAGTATAAAGTAAGGTAATATAAAGGAAAAAGAGAATTAAGGATATAAAGGACCTTTAAAGGACCTCTATAAATATTATATAAAGGGCTACTATTTAGCTATTAAATATAAAGTAGGCTTTATATAATATAGTAAAGGCTTAGATTTAGTATACTATTTATATAAAGAAATTAGTAAAGACTATTATATAGGTAAGTTTTATATAATATATTATATTAAAGGTAGTTAAAATATTAAGCTAAAGAAGTAATATAATACTATTATAGTACTATATTATATATATAGCTTTTATTAAAATAGTAAAGGCTACCTCTATAAAATAATTAATATAGTTATTTATTTAAAGCTTTAAAAAAGCGCTACTTTCCTTAGCTATATAAATAATTTACATTACTACTACTGCTTTTAATACTTTATTTATAATATTAAAAAGGGAGATTAATATTTATATATTAATATACTTCTTTTCTTTAAATAACTTTCCTAACTTATAAAGGACTATAACTTAAGCCTTTTAAAATAAAGCTAAGTAATACTAAATATAGTAGTATATATTAAATAAGTTAAAGAGAATGCTAATAAATAGTTTATTATAGGCTTTAAAGAACTTTATTAAAAGCTTATTAAGTTTAAAGGCTTTTTAGTTAATTAATCCCTTAATTATATTATATATCTTTAAAGCTATAAAGAGGTTTTTCTTTAAAAATATAGTAAAGTTAAGTTAAGGGCTAAGGTTAGTTAGTATATTATTTATATAGGTAGTTAAGGTAAGAAAGAATTTATTAAAGAATACCTCTGCTTTATTATAGTAAAAGGTAATTAAAGGTATATTATTATTACTATAGTAAAGAGTTAGAATTTAGGTAATTTTAAGTAATAAGCTATTATAAAGTTAAGCTTATTATTTTAGTTTCTAAAGGTTACTTTTTTTAGCTATTATATTTACTACTATATAATATTAAAAGCTATATTATTTCTTATAAATAACTTATTTTTAATTTAAAGCTATATTAATAGTAGTTTATTAGCTTACTTTAATATAATAATATTATTAAAGTCTTTAAGTATATTTTATATTATAAATAGCTTTATAAACCTTAAAGGTTTACTATAGCTACACTTTAAAAGTGCTATAAAAGCCTTTTAATATAAAAAGTATAGTAATAGTAATAAATTTAACTATAAATTATATAATAAAGAAGTTAATTTAATAAAAGGTATTAAAAATAGTTAATATAAAGAAGGGGTAGAAGTAGTGTATTACCTTTATAATAATAAATGTTTTATTTATTTAAAGCTATTTAAAGTAGTATAAAGTTTATTTAATAGTATTAATTATAAAACTATAATTATAGAAGATAATATAAATAAGCTATAAAATATAGTTAAACTTAATAAAGTTTAATTCTTTTAAAAATTAAGTTTAAAGGTTAATAAATAATTAAATATAGTTAATAGTGCTATCTCTTTTATTTTATACTTACTATATTATTTTACCTTAAAGTATAATAAATTTAAGTTACTACTAAGTTATAATTATTAAGAGTTTATTACTATTAAGTAATATATAGTTATATTAATTTTAAAGGGAGTAGTATTAATTAAAGTTATTAATAAAGATATAATAATATTATAGTAGTTTTATAAAGAAATTATAAAGAGGAGTTATTTAGTTATAATAGTAAGTAAAAGAGTAAATAAAGTAAATATTAATATTATAAAGAGTTATAGTGTATTAATTAATACTAAACTATATTATTTATAAGCTAAAGCTATATTAATAGTAAATATAAATAGCTATTCTTTTACTTTAAGCTATAAGTTAGTAGAAACTTAAGCTTAAGTTTAAAGGGTTTTTATTAATACTATATAATTCTTAAATTACTACTATATTAGTTTTAAGTTAGGATTTAATAGCTAAATAAATAAATTATATCTTCTTTTATATATTTTAATATATTACTTATAATATTATATTTAATTAAAGGGTAAGGGGGTTTTTTATAATAAAGGGGCTAATTTAATACTAAAGTAATAGTTAAGGAAGGCCTTAATAACACTTTAAAGCCTTAGTAAAGGGGGTATAAATATTATATAAAGGCTTAAATATTAATTATAGCTACCTTAAAGGCATTTATTATACTTTTAAAGTAAAGCTTTATTAAAAAAAGTATTATTAACTTATTTATATTAATTATAAATTTAAACTTTAATTTAGCTATTTATATTTATAAAGGTTAATATAAGTAAGGTAATAAAGCTACTAAGTTAATTTAAGTATATAGTATAAGCTTTTATTTAATAGTTATTAGTATTTAAGTAAGATTTTAACTAAATAAAGTAAATGCCTATATAGTTAATATATTACTTTTACTTTATATTTATAATAACTAAGTAATTAGTTTTAAAAGTGTATTAAATAATAATATAGTAGCTATAATATAGAGTTATAGTATAGTATATAGTAATATAGCTAAATTTAAAGTATTAATAATATTAATATAAATAAAGAGCTTTATTATATAGTTTAGCTTTAAATATTTTAACTTTATAAATAACTTCTTTATAATATAGTTTATTAGCTATATTAATATCTTTAATTTTAAATATAAAGGGGGCTTATATTATAGTGCTATAAAGTTTTTATACTATAACTTTAGTAATATTACTATTATTAATAAAGGTAAAGTAATAAAGGATATCTTCTTTAATAACTTAATATATATAATAAATAAGGAATCCTTTAATAATAATACTAAATACTTATTAATTTAATATTATATTTAAGCTAAAGGTAGTTTAAATCTATTCTATATCTTTAATATAAAGTTAAGCTATATTCTTAAAGGTAATTACTATATTACTACTATAAAGGCGCTTTATAGCTATTATAATATCTTTATTTATAGCTTTATTAATAGCGTAAATAATATCTTTTAAACTATATTATTTAACTACTTTACTAATTAAGTTACCTTTAATAATAGTCTCTTTATAAATATAAAGCAGTATTATTATAAAGGTAGCTAAATAAATAAGCTTATTAATTATTAAGGTAGCGCTACTAGCTATAATTTTAACTTATATTATAGTTAGTATAGTTTTAGATTAAATAGCCTTTTTAATTACCCTTTTAACTATAACTTTAAAGTTAGTAGTTATAATTAGTTCTTAAAAGTTAGTAAATTATTTATAATAAGCCTATATTATTTTTATATTAATAATATATAAAATAACCTTTTAGACTTTTTTTAGTAAAAAGGTTAGTATAAGCTTAGTAATTTTATTATATTTCTATTATAAATAAACTAATACTTAGTTTTAAGCTATATTAGCTATAGTATTAACTTAGTTTTTTACTATAAACTTACTATAGTAAGTAAAGGAATTATAGTAACTTTATAAAATACTATAGTTTTTTATATTAATATTTATTATTATTATATTATTTACTATACTTATACTTTAAGCTTAATATATTATTTTAAAAGAGAGTAAATAAGTATAGCAAAACTTTTTATTTGCTTTTTAAGTTAATTTAAGTTAATTCTATAGCGTTATTATAGTGTAGGCGAAATCGCGAAAAGTTTTTTCTTCTTAATTTTATAAAGTTATAATAAAGTTAAAAAATCTTTTTTTTAAAATTAAAGTTAAGGTTTTATTTAATTATAATAAAGTTTTAATTTAAATATTAATAAATAATTAAAGTATAGTTTTAAAGCTATTACTTTTTTTAATTTAATTTTAAAGTTTTAAATATAAAAAATATAGTAAAATTTAATAATAATTAAGCTATAAGTAATATATATTTAATATAAAAATATTATTATTTATATTAAGTATTATATTAAAGGTAAGTTATTATTAAAGTATAAGCTATATAAATTTTATTAACTATTTTATTTATTTTAATTTTATTATAAAAGTATTAAGTATAATAGTTAAGGTATAGGTTTAAAGAAAGAACTATTACTTTAGTTTTAACTAAAAACTATAGTATAGCTTTATAGGCTTTAATAATAATATAAAGGTAATAGGTTTATTTTATAGTAAGGGCTTTTATAATGCCTTTAGCTACACCCCTATAATTTATTTATATATATTTCTTATATTATTTACTAAACTTCCTTTAATAACTATAATAAAAGGTTAGTTAATAATATATTAATTTTTATAGTAAATATTATTAAAGGCCTACTTTAATCCCTTTTAATATTTATATTTATTATTATATATAGGTTTTTCTCTTTACTTTAAGGTTTTTTTATATAAGTTATAAAGTAAAGGTACTAGCTTAAGGCTTTATATACTTTAGAGTAATTAAATAAATAAATAAATAAATAAATAAAAGGTAGCTTAATAAAAAAAATTAATTTAATTAAAGTATTAAACATTTATAAAAGATTAGTAAAGGTTAATAATAAATTAGTTTAATATAAAGCTAATTAATAAAAAGGATTTTTTATATAAAAGATTTATATATACTTTTATTTTTATTTATTTTTTTAAGTACTCTTTAAGTAATTTCTTTTTTTTAATAAAATAAGAGAATTTATAAATATTAAAATTACTCTTTTATAAAAAATTCTTAATATAATTATAAATAGCTTATGTATTATTTAGTTAGCTATATTTAAAGGGGATTTAAAGCTACCACTACCTACTATATCTTTTATAATATTTAGCTAGGCCGCTTAGCTTAGCTAAAATATAATATAATATAATTTAATAATAATCCCTTTTTACACTTAATAAGGAATGCACTAGTGTAAGCTTTATTATCTAGCTAATAATACTAACAATATTAGCTTTAAATTAAATACTTTATAGCAATATATAAGTTTTTCTTTAATAATTATATATATTTATTATTAATTACAAGCTTATTTAACTTTAGTAAGTGACTAAGTATTAGTAAGTTTATATTATAATACTTATAACACTAGGTCCTAATATATTGCACTTAAATGTATTATATATTATATTATAATGCTTTGCTCTTAGTGTATTATAATCTTAATAATTTAATAAGGCTTTCTTAACTAAAGTTAAGGAGTAGAGGCTCTAAATATAGCTAAGCATAAATCGCTTAATAAGCTAGCTAGTGTATTAAATCAAAAAGCTACAAAATTAGCATATAACATACAGTCCCTGGCCTAATGTATTTAGTCAAACTTAAGTATTATAATTCTCCCCTTTATTTAATTTACCCAGCAACTAACATTTAAATTAATAGAAAATTAAAAAAAAACATTAATATTTATAATATAATACCTATTAATACCTATAGTAGCTTTATTATAATAAAGTTTTATAATTTACGCCTTAACTAGCTAAACTAAATAAAATTATTGTAATACCTAAGCTTAACTAAATACATAGGGCCACCTACTGTAAGTATTAAAAGGTGACTTTATTTTAGTTAATAAGCTGTTAAAGTAAGGTAAGATGGTGCTTAAGTATAGCCTTCTGCGCCCTAAAGGATTGGCATCTAAGGACTATTTATATCCCCACGCATTAAGTAGGTTGTTAATTATAAAGACATACTCTCAGTCCGCCCCATCAAGCCAGAGTGTATCCAGTAGTCGTTTTTACGTTTGTAAACATAAAGGCAACTGTGTACACCATTTCTAGAAGCAACCTTTATATCTTCTAGTTAAAAACACCCGCCACATCGATGGAATTGAAAACCGGATGAAAAATAAGACAGTAAACCCGAAAATAAAACCCCCGTGTCGTGACGCCTCGCTCAGAATGCTATGATCATATCTAGTTGCAGACGTATGACGCAATCGAATGCCATTGCGGAAACGAAGAAATATCCATACAGGCAAAAGTCCCTGTGCTGTGAGCATCTATATGAACAGTCAAGAACAACGAAGTTACTAAAATGCATGTCCTTGTCCATTCCGCGATTGTCGTTTGCTGAATCGGTTACGCTTAGCTGTTAGGTCGTCATGATTTGGCTGTGATTTACTCAAATGGTTTCGTCCACTTCGTTCTTCACCACCATATGTGTCAGTGACATGAGCTCTTCCATCCATGGTGTTCGAGGGCGTGGACACCGCCGACGCTATTTCCGGAAAGGCGCCCCTCCTGGTATTGGTAAGGTGAGACAGCGCCAAATCCTTTGCCTTCTCGAGGCATTCGATCCATTCGTCGGCTGACGGCTTACAGTCGCTGCCAGCGGATGAGGTTTTGGTGTCCTCAAACGTATAGTGATAGCCCGCCTAGAGAACTGTCAGCGGTAATACTTGTTGCAACTGAGGAGGACACCTACGCTGTCGACGCACCAGACAAGCTGGCCCTTTACGTCGCGTTGGGTCTTCCATGTCGCATCTGACGTTAAGAGAGATAATTCCTGCTTCGTCCGTTTTTCTTCCCCGCCGGCAGGAGCCAAAACGATACGGCCAGCGGTAGTAACAAGTACAAGCCGCTGTCTTTTCTTCGTGGTGTTGCCGCCAAAAAAGCGAGACAGCTTTTTATGGCCCTCGTCGGAGCCTTTTCGCTGTAAATTGTGAGCCAACGGTGTAGACACTACCATAAGGTCTCCTAATTTCAATATCCGTTCGTTGTCTTTTGTCAGTACAGGTGACCACTCGATGTCCAATTGAGTGGGTGGCGAGAGTTCAGTGATTATTCTAACAGGCCGGCCGACAATGGTAGGGCCACTCGACTGCGCCGCCAATCCATATACATCTGACTTGCTATTTGAAGGCCCAGCTCCAGAGAACAAGCCGTTCAATTGTATAATAGTGGGCTCCGAAACGGAAGCAATATACGGCCGGAGACGTGGTGCCTTTGTGCGCCAGAGTGCCTTCCCAAATGGCTGTCCGTCGAAGAATTCATGATTTTTGATATGCTCAACGGTGAGTCTTCTGGCAGGATCCAGTACCAGACACCTTTCGATTAGGTCTCGGGCGGGTGGAGGAAAGCCGCTTGGGAACTCATACTCTAGGTTCACGATCTTCTGAAAGGTGAGATATTCACTACCAGCCTTGAATGGGGGTCTTCCGGCAAGTAGTTGATATATAATGCAGCCGAATGCCCATAGGTCACTGGGCTTTCCAGCACTTTTATGGGTCAAGAGTTCCGGACTGACATACTCTGCAGTACCAACGAAGGACGCAGCTCGGCCATTTTCGCTAGCGTCACCTTGTGATGGTATTGAATTACTCCCCTGTCCCTTGTCGGCAAAGTGTGTATCCTGTTCTTGGCGAGGGTCTTTGAGAAGTTTTGCGGTACCAAAATCTGTTATCTTGACGTGCATTTGATCGTCCAGAAGCACGTTTTCAGGCTTAAGATCGCGATGAATTACACCTCGGGAGTGCATATAGTCGATCGAATCAAGTATCTGTGCGCCGTAGAACCTCGCACAATCCAAATCGAATGTGCCAGTTCGTTTAAGCACCCCCAGGAGTTCACCGCCATTGCAGAGGTCAAGCACATAATACAAAGAAGTCTCGTCTTGAAAGGTATAGTAGAGACGCACGATTCCCGGATGCTCTGTGAGGCGGTTCAGAGTGTTCTTCTCGATATTGACATACTTTATCTTCTTTTCTTTGATAATATGCCGCTTTTCGAGTACTTTAATGGCGTATTCCTTCAGCGTTTGTCGGTCGGTGGCGAGGTACACTGTGCTGTAGGAGCCTTCACCAAGAACTCGCCCGAAAGTGAAGTCTCGCACTCCTTTCTTTATCTGTCGTACAACCATACGACCAGAGCTATCCACCTCGCGACGTAGACTTATAGCTGCTCCTCGGTCTTTCCAGTCCTCGCTGGACACGTGCGTCGGTGTCGAGTCTGATGATGCGCCCAATGTGACGACACTATTGTAAGGCACACAATACTTTTCTGAGCCTCGCGAGCTGTTTTGTAACGATGCCGAATTCGTGTTTTCGTATTGAGCTTGTTCAGCTTGTGGTAACGTCCGAAATTGATCATCTTTCGTCAGAAGATTGTTTGGCGATGAGCTTGAGACGGCTGTAGGACTGTACAGAAGAGAATCAAGCTTTCCGTTATTAAACATTCGTTCTTGCTGTACCGTATCGGCATCATGTTGAGAAACAGAGAGTGGTGCAGCGATAGTATGAGTAGTAGCTTCGTGAAACCCGGCAGTCGAGCTGGTAAGTGTACTGTCCGCGGTATCGTCGGGATTAGCTATGCGTAATCCGCCAAGGGCTTGTGAAAGACTTAGATCCCCATTCATTTTGGTTTAATCCAGAGACCTAAACTGGTCCTGGAAAAAGATTCGAAAATTGGCCATTAACAAGTTAAGAGGGATTTTGGTGGAAGGTCGGTCCCCGTTTCGAATTTTGGGTGGCGGAACCAAGTGCCGACCAGCGGTTGCCTTACCTAATGACGCACATCTAACACGCGTTCTGCCGTGCAACCAGACGAGCACAATATGAATTGTCCTTTGGTCATTATAACTTGTCTTGCGCCAGTCTCGTCTTAAGTCCGATGGCTTGGCTGGGAGAAAATAACCAGATGTCACTGGACCTTGTCCTCAAGCTGATTTTTTTGGCTATTCCAGAAAATACCTGACCGGCGACATGTGTGCTGGTTTACGCCACACTCACTGCCTACACGGCTTAAATCAGTTACTTATGGGAAACTGAACTGCCATCTGGTTGGAAGCATAATCGAACCGAGTAATCGTCGACACAAAGAAGTCATTATCACAAAAAAAAAAAAAATCAAAGACTCAGTCTATATTGCTAAAGATACTGCTCAGCTGCTCACGTTATAAGTTCGCCATTTGCCGTTACTTCATGACTATACAGACGGCGGCTCTAGCGGTCACGAGTCTAAGACCATTGCAGCATCCACAAATGAGTCGACAAGTTCGTCGCCTCTGGGGGCCAGAAACGCTAGTTCTGGGCCTTCGAATACAGGAGGCAAAGATTGTAGATTTTTTAGCGCTCCTTCAGCTGTCGGACTGACCAATCTGCCTTGACGCAGATTTTCGGCAAAAAGAAAGTAGCCGTTCGACGCTTCAATAAGATATGATTGAAGACCCTTGCTTTCCAAACATATGCGGACCCTTGCAAGCCCAAAATTGTTTTCAATGAACCGCGCCCAGCCTCGCGCAGCGGCCTGAATATGCTCGTCACCACTAATTCTTCTCCAGCCAATACCAAGGTGGAGAGTGAAGTTGTCGATGGCCAGTGCGTCATGGGAAATTGTACTTGAGATATCTCCTAGAGAAGACTTGGATGCTGGCTGGTGTAGTATGCTACAAGGTGTCTTTTGGGTAGTCCGGTCCAGTCGTTGTGATTTGTGAATGCGTAGTTCGGGTCGATCTATTTGAACATCTTGCTTGGCTCTCTGTTTTACGTTTGAACCTAGGTGCATGAGGCTATCAGTTTGGTTGCTGGCACCGGTGACGTGACTATTCCCAGATCGGATCAACGCCATGCCGACCTCGTTGGCCCAGTCTTCCAGAGAATCGACGGCGAGTGTGGAATTTGGATCTGGCTCAAGGTTGATTGATGCCTCATCAAGAGAACGTTTTCTACCTGTCCCTCGCACTGGACTAGGCAGCATTGGTGTTTCGGTCGTAATCTTATGGTTCATATGGATAGAGTGATAACGCCCAAAAGTCCCTGCAGGAAGCTGAGTTTGGTAGTAAGGCTGTGATGAAACCATCAATACGGGAGATGCAGTAGCGAATTGACGAGGAAAATGTGTCATTCTGGCGAGCAAACTTGTTCCACTTTAAACTGTCAATCATCAATGTCATTAGTCAACGTGTTCACAAACCACTTATTTGATGAAAGTTGAAGCCTCGCGGGATGTAGATAAACTTTGCGGGGCAAGATAACGAGATTATTCCACCCTATCGAGGTTATTCAAGGAATATGAAAAGAGCAAGATGAAAACAAAGAAGAGAGAAAGATGTAATCAGATGTTCACTGCAGTAATGGGAGAATTTCGCTGATAAATTATGATGAGCCTCGATGGCTGTTAACTTACGCAAGTCAAGCCATGCAAACGGGAGGTCGCCGGAGCGAACCAGATACATTCCTAGTCGCTTCTCGTTTGCTTGGCAACACGTTGACCCCTGTTACACGGCTAGAGCCTATCTCTTTAATGCCGAAGAGACTACATTTACATACTAACCCACTTGTTTATTTAATAAAATACCTTCTATATATATTAATTAATTCTATTTTATACGGATTAAAAGAACTAAGGGGGACTTAATGCTACTTAACCTTTTACATAAAATAAAATACATAGTATAAACTAGCCTAAATAGCTTCTATGATTTAGTGTTAAAAGATTAATTATTAATTATAAAAAAAGAGAAAAGAGTTTTAAAAAAGGCTTTATATTACCTTTATATATATTTTTTATGTATTTAATATATTTTAAGTATAGACCTTTAATTATATATTATAACGAATTTAAGCTAGTAGCTTAGATCTTTATTAAAGGCTTATTATAATATATAAAGTATAGCTAAAGCAGTATACTAAAGGTATAGTGAAGATACATAAAATATATAAAGCTAATAATAAAACTTTTTTTAAAAGGCTATTCTCTTTCTTTTATAGTTAATAATAAATTTATAGATATTAAATTATAAAAAATACTTAAGTTAATTTATAATAATTATTAATTATTATAGTATTATTAATAAAGTTACAATAAATTTTACTAATAATAACTAAATAAGTTAATTAAGTAATATATAAAAATTATGATTGCTTTAAAATAAAATAATATAGTAAAAAGTATAGCTTATTAAGCTTTACTATTAAATATTAATAATAAAAGTAGCTAGTTATAATATAACCTTAATAGCTACTATAATAATAATAACTATACTTTACTATAAAAAACTAAATATAAACTATTACCTATAAAAACAATATATAATAATAATATAGCTATTTATTAAGCTTAATAAAGCTTTATAGTTTATAAATTAAAGATAAACTTTAACTTTATTAATAATAATTATAATAAATAGTTTATTATTTATTAAAACTTAAAGACTAAAGTTTAAATTTATATATTGCCTTTTTTTTATTTAAAATATATATTTATATATATATTAAGCTATTTATTAGTATATTTTAATAAAATATTTATAGACTTTTATAGAGAAAGTATACTATTTTTAAGCTTAATTAATGCAATAGATTTAAGTTACTAGCTTAAATATATTATAAGAAGGTAAGGTAAGTATTATAAAGTAGTAATAAAACTGTTATAATTCTATAAAAAAACTTAGAAAAAAAACTATTATAACTTTATAAAGAAGACTTTTTGAAGTTAAATATAAGCCTTAAGCCTTTATTCAACTATATATTTATATAAACTGAAAAAGTTTTCCTTTCCTTTTTTTAAAAAAAAAAGAAAAATTAATATAAACTTTATTAATATTAAATAGTAGCTTATCTTTAAATGAGTTTATAATATATATTAATCTTTTCTTTTCTTTACTAAATTATTATAAAGTAATAATAGACTTAATTAATAATGAATTAATAATACTTTAAAAAAATATAAATATTTTTATAATACTATTATTATTATTTATATACGCTAGATAGGCTGTTACTAGCCTAATGTTTAGTACCTCTATTACTTAATTTATATAGAAAAAACCTTACTATAAAAAAAAACATATATATTATTATAAAGTATTTACTTTAAAGCTAATATTATTTTAAGTAGTTATCTATTATTAAAAATTAATATATAGTTTGCTTAACTTAATTTATATTATTAAAGAGTATATTATATAAGTAGTATTATTAAATTAAGATAATAAAGGGTTAGAAATTTAATGGTAGTACTATAGTATAATTATAAAGGTAATAATATATTACCTTTAATACTTAATTTAAGGTTTAATTTAAATAGCTAAGAAACTTTTTATAAAATTACCTATGATTTTGCCTACACCGCTATAGTAATGTAGAATTAACTTTAAACCGCTTAAAAAGTATAAAAAAAGATTTCTTATATTTATTTACCTCTCTCTTTAATAATATATTAATATTAAAGTATAAATATAATAAGTATTAAAATATTAATAAATATTAATAATAAAAATTATAGTAGCTTTATTTATAGTTAATATTACTTTAATATAAATTAAGGTAAATTTATAATAAAACTATAAATTAAATCTATATTATTTTTAATATATAAATTAATATTAAATTATCTTAAGGTTAAATATAAAGAATTAATAAGATTTATTTTAGTGTTAATATTAAAAAGAGTATAAAATATTATTCTTTATATAAATAATATAGCTATAATATATAGCTAATATAAAGCCTTTATATTTACTACTTTAAAGGCTTCTCTCTCTTTTTTAAATATAATTATTATTTAAACCTTTTAATAAATTATTAAATAAATAGTTAAAAAAGTCATTAATAATAGCTTTACTATAAAATTAAGTTAAGTAAATATTATAATATAAAATATAACTATATTAATTATTTTGACTTATATTATTACTATAATAATATTACTTTAAATTTATTATAAAACTATTATTAAAGAATTTTTTATCTTTAAAATAGTTTAAAATAAATTCTTTAAATATATTATTAAAGTTATTAATTATGTTATAAAAATTAATACTATAGTAGTAATATATTAACTTTATAGTAATAATATTATTATTACCTTTTATAATATAATAAAACTTTATATTAAAAATATAACTTAAATTTAAACTATATTTAGCTTAAAAGTAATACTCAATTACTACCTTTTTAATATTATTATTAAAGGCTTTTTTATATATTACTTTAAAGATTAAATAATAAATAAAACTTTATAAAACTTTATTAAAAAATATAGCTTAAAACTAATATAAATATAAATATAAAAACTTTATATAACCTTTATTAAATTCTCTTTAATTATTAAAATTAATAAAATTAAGGTAATTAATTATTTATATTATTTTAAAGTTATTTATAAAGTAAAAATATTTAAAGCTAAGTTATATAATAATACTCTTTAGTTTTATTAATACTATAATTACTTTTAATTTAAATATATTACTATATATTATAATATAGTACTATACTATAGCTAATATAGTATTAAATACTATAAAGCTAAAGAGTTAATTTATTTAACTTTAATAAAGGTAATATAGAAATGCTATATAAACTATATAAAATAATACCTTACTTAATTATAATAATATAATATTATAAATAAGTAATAGTATTATATTTATAATATATATTTAAATTAGCTTTAAGCCTTTACTATCTTTTCTTTAATAATAAAAATAAATAAATAAATAAAGATTACTTTATATAATTAATATTATAATATTAATAACCTTTTATTATAAAAGGTATTACTATAAAAATATATTAGCTAACTTTATATTTATTTACTTAACTTTTAATTAATATTAACTTAATAAAGTATTATAAAAGCCTTTTTTAATTAATAACCTATCTTTAATATAAATTTAAATATATAGCTATTAACTTAATAGTTCTTTTAATATATATAATTAAGGTTATATATTAAAATATATAGAAAAAAACCTATTTTATATATTTAATACTAAAAACCTATATTAAAACTAATATAATTATAGTATAGAAACTAAATATAATTAATAAATACCCCTTTAATCTAAGCTTTAGCTATTATTAATTTATTATTTAAAAAGAATAAATTATATTATATATTTATTATTAATATAAAACTATATTATAATTAATTTATAGTAGTATTAATTAATATATAATTAATATAGTAAGCTATAATATATATTTAATATACTCTTTAATATATAAACTATACTAAACTATACTCTTTATTAAATTTATAGTAGCTATATTATAACTTTAAAGTATATTTATTAATAACTTTAACTAATATTACATTTTATAAAACTATTATAATAAAATATTATTAAGTAATAAACTTCTTTTATTAATAATAAAGTAATAGTAATTTAAACTTACTATATTATAAAGTAAAGTTATATAGTTTTTTTATAGTAAATATAATAATATTATTAATTATATTTAAACTACTTTTAATATAACTATTAAATACTTAAAAGGTGTTAGGTGTCGATAAGGCGGCTAGGTAAAGGCGATATAGTAACTAGTATATTAACTAAAGCTTACTTCTTTTAAGTCTTTTCCCCTTTATATACACACTACTTAGGGTTTATATACTAAGTATATAACTAAGTATTAATAATAAAGAGTTACTATAGGCTAGTTTTATAAGCTTCTTATAATTACCCCTCTCTTTATACTAATGTCTTAGTAGCTTTTACTTTAATTATTACTTACTTTATAACTTAATAGCAATAAGCTCTTATTATATTATTAAATAACAATGTTATTTATATATATAGTAAGGCATAATTGCCCTACCTTTTTAAAAGTAAATTACTTACTATTCCTTACTCTTTTTATAATTTTTATAATAATCTAAATAATTATTATTTAAAGTTATACTGTTAATAAATATAAATAATATATATATTAAATCACCTATAGGTAGGTTATAACTTTATAAACGTTACCTTCTTAGCTATTTCTTACTTTTATAATATTACTATTTCTATATTTTATTTCCTATTCTTTTTTCTTCTTTTAAATTATATATCTCTATCTCTTTATTAACTTTTCTTTATTATAGAGCTTATAGTTATTAAGCTTTTTTATTATACTTATATATATTATATATATATAAGTTATAATAAATATAAGGCTAATCCACCCTTTAAGCTTGCCTTTATAGCAATTTACTATATATATCTATATAAACCATTTTAAGGTAAGAAGTATAAGGTATTATATTATTATATATAATACAATAAGTGTAATAACTTATGCTTTAAGGTATATCTTTTTATTTTAAATTTTTTAGGTTTTTATTAATAATTCCTTAAGTACTTACTATAATATAGAGGTTTTAAGATAACCTCTTATTTATCTATAGGTAGCTTAAAATATTTATAAATACTAAGCGAGATAAGCCTATAATAATTATAAATAATAATAGCAATAAGGCTAATAATTTTTTTATTTTTAAAAGAGATATATAAAAGTCTCTTACCTACCTCTTACTTATACTTTTATATAGTTTTAATTATATTAAGTAGGCCTATTAGTTTACTTATAGCCTTACTAAGGCTAAGAAGAGTATTTATATATAGTAAGACACTTTCCTTTTTCTTAGCTTTTACTAATAATTTATAGCCTATATACATTACCTTTAAGTAATTTATCTTAAACTATTAATTAATTTAAATTATATAGCGCTTAGCTTCTTAGCTAAAAATTATAAGTCTTTTTATTTCTTTTTACTAATATACTACTAACTTTACTAATTAAACTATAAAGCTAAGTTTAATAATTAGAAGTGTTATTTATTACTTTACCTTTACCTTAAAGAGGCTAAATATACTATATAAGTAGTAACAATTTATTAGGTTCTTTTTTATACTAAAGAGGCATTTAAAGTAAATAGTTAGGGTTTAATTTAAATACCTAAAGAAGGGATAATAGGTTATTATACCTTTTAAAATATATTAAAATCATTCCCTATTAGTCTCCTTTTTATTTAAATAGTAGTTTAGCTATATATTATTTATTTTTCTATTTTAGTTTTTTTTTTAATAAATATAGGAATTCTATTCTTCTTTTTATATTTTAGCTAGTCTTTACTATTTTATAGCTATACCTTTAGCCTTATCTTAATCTTTCTATAATATACTATAATAAATATAAATATATTAATATTTTCTTTTACTATTTATTAGTTATATTTATTAAGCTATCCTTTCTATTTTATAAGGTAGTAGGTATTTCTTTATATAGTCTTTTTATTATAGATTTCTTTTACTTTATATTCTTTATTTTCTTCCTTTAAATCTAAAATCGCTAATTTCTCTTTATAATTATGCTGCCTTTTCTATAGTTTTAAGAGGCTAATATAGAATATATTATAGAGTTATTTATATTTCTTTAGTAATTTTAAATAATATACCTACTTTTCTATTATATTTAAGATTTAAAATAGTTCTAAATACCTAAGGTTTAGCTTCTTTTTTATATTTTTAGTTTTAATATTCTTTATAAATAGTAAAACTATTTCTTCTTTAATAAAGGTTTTTTTTTAATATTTTTTATTATAGTATTTTACTTATACTTCTATTACTTTTTCTTATACTTTTATTAATTTTTCTTAAATTTTATATAGTTTTTATACTTTTACTTTTACTTTTAATACCCTTCCTTTTAAATTATTATCTTTAATAGTTAAGTAAAACTTAAAGTAGTAACTAAAGAGTATATAGTTTAGTATATATTTTATTATATAATTAACTATATTATTATAAGTAAACTATACTTATAGTAGAAGTATAGGCTAAATTAGCTAGTATTTCTTTATAAAGTATTATAAGTAATATTTAAAGACTTAATTAATTTATTCTATTTACTTATTAGTTTATAAGTAAAATATTATAAATAGTTTTTTCTTTATTTTTAAATAGTAGTAAAGATTACTTTAAAAGGCATTAGTAAATACTAACCCTTTATTAAATATTACCTTTTTTATAGTATTAAATTAAAGCTTTATCTCTTTATAATATATCTTAGCTAATTCTACTGTATTAAGTGTAATTATAATTAATAAAAACACTATATATTTAGTATATTAATTTATAATTACTAATATTATATCTACTTATTTATTATTATTATATACCTTTAGTAGCTTAATAATAAAGTTTATAAAAACTTTAACTTAAAGTTACTAAGGGGTTAGTAGGGATTCTAGCTATTTATATAGTTAATACTATTAAGCTATAACTCTTTAGTATATTTTATAGCTTAAAATATATTTTAATACTATTTATTTTATTATTAGCTAATAAAAGACTTAATATAGAAGCTTAATAGTTCTATTTATTTTAAAATAACTAGCTAAGAGATTATTATAGTATAGCTATAAAAGCTTTTATTATAAGATAAGCTTTTAAAAAATAACTACTTAGTCTTTATATAGTAAAAAGCTATTTATATTATATTATTATACCTTTACCTTTCCCTTTAAATTTACTTTAACTATATTTTTAATAATTTCTTTAAAGTTTAGGTTTTACTTTTAAGCTTTTTATAATACTTTTACTAAAGATTTATAAATCTCTATTATATAGAGATTAAATAACTTAGTAGCCTTTTATATCTTTTATATATTAATATATTAAATATAGGTAACTTTATTTTTAAAATCACTTAATTTTATCTATAATTTAGCTAATATTTTAGTAACTATTTTAGCTACTTAAGTAATAAAGTAAAGCTTATACTCTTTACTAGCTAAAATTAATTATATCTCTAAAGGTATTTTACTAAACTATTACCTCTTTATAAATAAGTTTTTATTTATAGTACTTAATACTATTTATCTTTATAGCTTAGGAATTATTTCTTTATTACTTAGCCTTTTATTTTTATAATTAAGCCTTCTTAATAAAGCATTAGTAGAGTTACTTTTCTTTGTTTAGTACTTTATTATAAAGTTAAATAAACTTAAAAATATATACTATTTTATTTATTATCTATTAAGTCTTCTTTATATTATAAATAATTATAAGTTATAGTAGTTTAATAATACTTCTATTAAGTTATTTATCCCTTTTAGGTAGTATTACTAATATTTAAAGGACTTAATTATTATAAAGAGTTTTTAGTTAGCTATTCTATAATTTTATTTAATATTTATAAACTTATAAAACTAAAATGTAATAAAGTAATATTACCTTTTATTATTTAATTATAATATAATGCTAGCTATTATAAATATTAAAGCGTCTATTTTAATATAAATAGATTAGTTTAGTTAGTAGTAATAAAGTAAAGGCACTTTTTAAAAAGCTACTTTTAATTAATTAAACGCTATATATTCCTTTTCTTTAAATAAGAATTTCTTAGTTAATATTCCCTTTTAGCTACTCTTTATTAATATATTTAAGGGTGCTATAATTATAAAGTAGTAGTATATAAATTATTAGTAAAAATTATAAAATCCTAGAAATACTTATATATTTTAATATCCTTATAGTTCCTTTTAGTCTTTAATAGTTTTTACTTACTATTTATTTATTACTATTTTATTAATAAATAAAATAAATCTAAGGAATTCCACTAAGTTTTAATAAAAGGTATACTTAAAAGGTTTTATATATAATTCCACTGCTTTTATTTATTTAAAGACTTAATAAATATAGTTAGTATATTCCTTCTTTATCTTTAAGAAAATAAAGATATTATTTAAATATACTATATAAATAGTATTAATTAAGCCTTTTAAAGCTTAGTAAATATAGCTTTAAAAAGTAGCTAATATATTAGTAAGTTTAAATAATATAATTAAGTATTTATAGTAATTATATTAAGTATAAAATACTGTCTTTTATTTATCTCCTTCCTTAATATAAATCTAGTAGTATATATTCTTAATATTAATTTTAGTAAAGAACCTAGCCCTTTAATAATAATTTAGGATTTTTAATATAAAAAGTAATATATAGTAATTTTTAAGTATAATTTTATTAATACCTCTATAATTTATATATAGTTAAAGGGTACTATTCTTTTTAAATATAAAGAGTATAAAGGCATTAATAAAGCTTTTTAAGGGTTTTATTTATTTATTTATTAGGTTTTCCTTAAGGTATTTTTATAAGATTTTAAGCTTATTTAAAGATAGAGGGTATATAGGTTTATAAAGGGGCGAAGTATTAAATAAAAGGTTAATTAAATAGTCTATATCTTTAATAGGTAGAAGTATACTAGCTTTATTAAAAGTAAATATATTTATAAAAGCTTTAAATTTTAAAGGAATACTTAAAGTAATTCCTTAAAGGTTTACTACTTTTTTATCCTTTAGTTTAATATATTAGTTATTTAGAAGGCTTTATAGTATATAAATAACTACTTTATTTTTATACTTTTTAGTAAATTAGTAAGGAGTTAAAAATAATATATTAATATATTATATTTTAAACCACTATTCTCTATTATATATAAATAAATAAATATATTCTTTTACTAAGGTATATATTTTAATTAATATAAAACTTCCTTAGGGGTTTAGTTTATAATTAATAGCTATATATAATAGCTTTAAATTTTTAAATATACCTTTTAAATTAATAATATTAATTAATACCTAATATACTCTATATTTAAGGACTTAAAAGTCCCTAACTACTTAAAGTTTAGGGGCTATTAGCTAGGTCTTTATTAAGCCTTAGGCTATTATAAATTCTAAGCTAATAATATTAATATTAAAATAAATATTAAGATCTATAAAGGTATAGGTAGTGTTTTTATTTTAAATTATAGCGTAAGTATAGAAATATTGCTTAATTTAAACTTATTCTTTAGTAAAAATAAAGGCAGCTACCTTTATTAATTATTATTTTTTAAGGTATTAAGGTTAGCCTTTATTAATTTATTATAGTTATATTAAATATACTCTATTTCTCTATAGTTATAGTATTTATATTTACCCTTTATTTTATTATTATTAGCTTTAATTACTAAACTTATAGTAGTTAATTATTAATAGTTTATAGAGAAAAGGGAGGACTAGTTTTACTAAAATTTAGTAAGTCTTTTATAAAAGGTATTTATTTTTCTTTTAGGCTTTATTAGTATTATATTTTAAAATTACTAAGTAATTTAAACCACTTCCTTTTAAGTTTTCTTTATAATAAATATATATAAGTTAATATAGTTTTAGAGTTTTAATTATAACTTTATAAAGAGTAAGAGAGCCTTAGCTTTTTTATTAGCTCTCTTTAAATATTTCTTTAGTAAATTAAGGTAAATATTAAAATTAATAAAGCTTTAGCTATCTCTTTATTTAATATTCTTTATTATAGTAGTAATCTAAGCCTTTTAGTTTATAAAGTCTTTAAGTAATATTAAGGTCTATTTTTAAAACTTTACTTAATTATCCTTAAGTTTAATATAATACTTATTTAGCTATTTATTAAGGAATTAGTTCTATTTTACTCTATAAAATTAATATATATAGTTAAAAATAAAGAGTATTTTTAAATAATTTTAATAGAACTTATATTTTACTTTATTAAAGATATAGTTTAGGTTATTAATTTAAATCTTATATTTTTAAAGATTAGTAAAGTATATAAATAAATTAATATTTTTAACCTTAACTTCTCCTTAGCTATTATTAAATAAATCTTTATAAAAGTAGTAATATTTTATTTTAATTTTATTATTAATTCTTTATTTTAAAGCTTAAAAAAGTTTTTATTTTTTTTTTTATAATTTCTTTAGTTCTTTTAATTAAAAGATTTACTTTTTAATTACTTTAGCTTTTTTATAAAGGCTTTAAGTGCTTAAATTTACCCCTTTTAATATAAAGGTATTAGTAGTTTAAGCGCTACTTTATAAACCTTCTATAAATTAATAAAGTATTAATAAAGGGTTAAAGAATAATAATTCTTTATAAAAAATTATAATAAATTATTTAGTTTAAAGTGCTATATTATTTTTAAATAGCCTTTAAGGAAGCTTTAAAATTATTAAGTATTAATAAAGTAGCTAGGTAAAGGCAATATAGTAACTAATATATTAACTAAAGCTTACTTCTTTTAAGTCTTTTTCCCTTTATATATATACTACTTAGGGTTTATATACTAAGTGTGTAACTAAGCACTAGCGATAAGGAGTCGCCGCGGGCTAGTCTTATAAGCTCCTTACAAAAGGCTTTAGCTTTATTAAATTTAACTATATTTTATAGCTTATATAAATTAATACTATTAATAGTAAAAGGCTTAACTATAGCTATATATTTAAATAGCTAAAAAGAAATTAAAAATTAATTATAATTAAGGTAATAATATAGTTTTAAATTAATAATACTAAAGATTTACTTTTAATACTATAGAAGACTAATATATATTTAAAATAAATTATAAATAAACTTTAAATAATAATATAAATAGTAGTTTTATATAAACTTTAAAGTAGCTTTAAACTAAATTTATAATAAAACTATAGAATAAAGTAAGTAATATAGAATATAAAATAAATATTATATTAATAGTAGTTATTATAAACTAAAGCTAATTAATAACTTATAATTAAGGTAACTTAAATATAATTTTAAGTTATTTATAAAGAGTAATATAGCTTTTAATAAACTATAATTTACATTATTTTTATTAATTAAAGTAACCTTTAAAAACTTAAACATTAAATATAGCTTTAAAGTAAACTTCTTTTAAAATAATAATATATACTTAACCTTTTTTATAAAAATAGTTTAAATACCTTTATTACCTTTTTTTATTAAAATAAAGCTATTACTTTTATAAAATATTTCTTCCTTTTTTTTATAGCTTAATTTATTAATATCCTTAATAACCTTAACTTTTAGCTTAATAATACTATATTTCTATTAAAAGACTGCTTTAATATTAATAAAATCTATAGAATTATTAAAGGCTTTAGTAGTTAAAAAGCATTAAATATTAATAACCTTTTAGTGAAATGTTTTAAAGCTTATAAAAAACCCTTTATAAAGATATTAGCTTATTTATTAAATAAGTACTACTATATTAAATACTATTTAAAACTATATTAAAAAGCTAAAGTTATTATTCTTTATAAATTAAAAAAAAACACTAATTAAATAATAATAAATTAAAGTATAGTATATAATTTTACTTTTAAATATAATAAATAAAATATTAAAAGTAATAGTAATAGCTTAGCTTATTATTATAATTAAGTTAAGAAATATACTTTTAAACCTTTAAATAAAGAATAAAGCTAATTACTTTATAAAAGTTAATTTTAATATATTTATAGAATTAATAAAAATAATATAGTATTATAGTAAAATTATATTATTACTTTAACTTAATATATTTATATGTTATGGTCTAGCCCGATTGGGCCATCGCGAGTGTCAGGCGCAGACATAGTGGGGTTAGCACATCCTTTGCTAGCTGTGTGCTAGCTACACTAGTTAGCTAGGATAAAAGAATACGTATTAATTAAAGTTATAGGTCTTTAGTTAATTAACACTTATATTGCTAGTTATATACAGGGCTTGGCAACCGCCGCTAGCTGCAGGCTAAGCTAGGCTAGGTTAAAGACCTAGCCTATTATATAGCTCCCTATTAAGGCCCTGTAACGCCCTACTAGCCCTACATACCTCTACTCTCTAAGCAATACCTACATATCCCCTAAAACCCACTTATTACTTAATTAGGTCTTATAAGCCTAAGCTAAGTCCCCGCTATGCCTATTATAACTGTGTGTAGCTGGCGGGACTTAAACCTATAACTTAGAACTTTAATTAACTGTTATAGTCTAGCCTAATTAGGCTATTATAAGTGTTAGGTATAGATATAGTGGGGTTAGTACATCCTTTGCTAGCTGCGTACTAGCTACACTAGTTAGCTAGGACAAAAGGATATATATTAATTAGAGTTACAGGTCTCTAGTTAATTGACACTTATATTGCCGGTCGTACGCAGGGCTTAGTAACCGCCGCTAGCTGCAGGCTAAGCTAGGCTAGGTTAAAGACCTAGCCTATCACATTATAGCCTTTAATACTATTTATTACTATTATCTCTTCTATATTCTTTTATTTTTTAATATATTTACTTAAATAATAATATAAACCTAAGCCTTTATTATTAACTATATTACTTACCTTTTCTTTAATAATTAATTAATAAAAGCCTTATATATTATTATTAAGGTTTTATAGAGGTTATTAATCTCCTTTATTTTTTTTTATTTTATATTATATCTTTATATTAAAAGCTTTAAGCTATATAATTTATACTTATTTTTAACTTTTTTAATAATATAAATATCATTATTTATAAATATATAGTAAAAGAGATATAAAAATAACTTAAAAATATATAAAGTTGTGATGGATCCGAGCTGCTAGCTCGGATGTATAGTGGTAACGGTAAAGGAAGCGTTATAGAGCTGCAATAAGACTGTTACAGTTCTATAAGGATAACCTAATAAGACTATTATAATCCTATAAAGGAGACTTAATAAGGCTAGATAAAACCTTAAGCGTCTACTTAAGCGAATATCTATATAAACTAAAATAGTTTCTCTTTACTCTTTACCCTCTTTTAGAGAGAGGTAAGATTAATATAAACTTTATTAACACTAAAAAGCAGCATGCCTTTAGGCTAGTTTATAATATATATTAATCTTTACTCTTCCTAATTTAGTTATTGTAGATTAGTAATAGAATTAATTAAGAATAGAATAGAAACACTTTAAAGGACTATAGGTTTTCTCTATAGTGCTATAGGAGCTACACTAGCTTTAAAAACTAATAATATAGTAAGTAGTGTAGTTAGAATTACTATAAGGAGCAGTATTAATAACCTCTTAGTCCCTTACTTTAATAATAATAGAGACTACCTTTAAATTAATTATAAAGAAATTAAAATATAAACCCCTTTCTATAAAAGAACCCTTTAATAAAAATTAGAATTTATTTAAAGTATAGAAGCGTTTTATAGCTTATAAACTTAATATAAATTAGGACTTTATTAGCATTAATTATAATTAATAGTTCTATATTTATTAGTGCTTTTTATTTAAAGTTTAGGATAGGGTCTTAGCTTTCTTTAAAGTTAATGTAGATTTTATCTATAACTTAGCTTATTTTCTTAACTACCTTAGCTCTATATTTTTAAACCTTTATTAGTAAGAGTGTATAGTTATAGAACTAAATTAGCTATATTAGCGCTTAAAAGAACGGTTTTTAGACTTTTATATTTACTTTAAATAAAAGTTAGCCTTAGCTAGGGAATTAGAATAGGTAGATATAGTAAAGCTTACTAAGCTTTACTTAGCGCTTAATAAATGTATATATAACTATTATATTAGCTATAATATATTCTATACTAACTATACTAATATAGTAATACACTACTAAAGTATTACTTTTAATATTAACTTTTATTAATTTAAGGAAAAGTTTTATATTACCTGCTAAATAGAATTATTTTAGAATTGTAATAGTAATGTTAAGATAATAGGTATTAATACTATAGGTTTCTAGTTTGCCTCTATAAAGCTTAAAGGTAAAGGCTAGTAAGGCTTTAGCTTTAGAAAATTAATAGCCTAGGCTATATAGGTTTCTATAGCTAAAATATAGTGCTGCTATAAAGTAGGCTAATGCCTTTAGTGTAGCTTAGCCTTCTATATAGTAGCTAAATACTCCTTTCTTTAAGTAAAGTGTCTATAGAAAGAATTTAAAGTCTGCTTTACTATAATAATAAAGAAGGACTTTACTAAAGCTTTAAATATATTAAGCTTAAAAAATAACTCCCCCTTTAAGTAAGCTTTATTAAAGGGAATAAATATACTTAAAACTGCTCTATATCTATTATAAATAGTGATGCCTTAGGTTATTAGAAAATTAAATTAAATATAGAGATAAAACCCTTCCTTCTTCCCTTTTTTTATAATAACTTATTATTTATTTTAGTATAGGTAAATAGCAATTATAATAGTTTTGCAGCTATAAGCGAAAAAATAGTGTAATAACTTAGCCTTATATAAGTAGCCTTACCTTAACTATATACTATAACTATAGCAGTTAAAGCTATTAATACACTACTCTTTAATAGATAAACCACCTATTAAATACACTACCTTATTTAGTTCTAAGTAAATATAAATAGCTAGATATTTCTAGTGGCAGCCTATATTATTTTAAGCTTAACTTAAGACTGTATTTTAGGCACTCTATAGCTTATTTAAAATAATATTAAACTCTATATAGCTTAGAACTAGCTAGTAATTTAAAGTAAAAACGGTTTAATAATTAAACCTTCTTTTATAAAATATATAGATAGACCTACTATTACTATCTTAAAATTAGTCTATATAGCTATAGTGTAGTAGGCTACTAAGAATTATAAAAATATATAATTTTTAGCTATAAGCTTAAAGGAGATTAATTTTATTCTCTCCCTTTCTATAGTAATTTCCTTTAAACTAAACTTAGTATTAATTCTTCTACTAAAACTTTATAACTTTATAGATTTATTTTAAAAGGATAAGGCTAACGCCCTTTCCCTACACTAAGGATATATAGACTATTATATATACTTTAAGCTAGGCTTAGATAGTATACCTTTAGAACTTCTATAGGCCCCTTTATATAATATACCTTAGGACTAACTATTAAAAATCTATAAATAGGTTATTAACCTTATAGATAAAGGTTAGATATATACCTTATCCTTTATAGCTATAGCACTAGTGCTTTTAGTCTAAAAGGCTAGGGGTAGCTAGCAGTTTTATATAAATTACTATATATTTAATAAAGTAATAGATTAGGATTATTACCCCCTTCCTTTAGTAAAAGAAACACTCTACTTACTTTTTAAAGCCTATTAGTTTATAAAATTAAATATTTAAGCTACTTTCTACTGCCTTTAAGTTATAGAAGGCTATAAGTATTTTATAGTATTTTAAATTTAGTTTAAACTTTTTAAGTGGTTAGTTTACTTATTTAGTTTTATAAGGGCCTTAGCTATATTTTAATAATATATTAATAGAGCTTTAAAGGACGCCTTAAGGGTGTATACTATAGCGTACCTAAATAATGTTTTAATCTATACTAATAGCTTCTAAAAAGACTATATATAATATATATAGAAGGTTCTTTATTATCTTTAAAAGGCAGGCTTTAACCTTAATATTACTAAGTGTAGTTTTAGAGTTATTAAGGTAAAATACCTAAGGTTTATTATAGAGGTAGGATAGGTAATACGCTTTAATTTAGAGAAAATTATAGCTATTTAGTAGTACAAGGCTTTAATATAGGTTAGAGAAGTATAAAGCTTCTTAGAATTTATAAACTTTTACTAAGACTTTATTATTAATTTTTTAAGCCTAGTAAGGCCTCTTCTCTAACTTATATAGAAGGGCGTACTGTTTATTTAGTTTAATAAGTGTAATATATTGTTTTAAAAGCTTAAAGATATATTTATCTCTACTTTAATATTTACTTAGTAGGATTCTAAAAGGGATATAGTAGTAGAGGTAAATGCCTTTAAAGAGGCCCTTAAGGAATGCCTTTTTTAATATAATAAAGAGAGTGTACTTTATTTAATAGTATATTACTTAGCCTAGCTTTTTAAGGCTAAATAAAACTATACTATTTATAATAAAGAGCTATTAAGCATTATCTCTTATTTTAAGGCTTAGTTTATAAAGCTTTAAAGTGTCTCTTACCCTTTTATAGTCCTTATAGATTATAAGAACCTAAAATACTTTACAGCACTTTATATAATATTTAAACACTAAGTAAAATAAATAGACTTATTATCTCTCTTTAATTATAAACTTTAGTATAGACCTAGTACTTAAGCCTCCTAATTTAATGCCCTTTTACATTATAAATAGAATAAGTTTAAATTACCTTTAAAACACTATTCCTTTATAGCCCTAATATATATTAGTAACCTCTTAGCTTATATTAACGTTAACGTTAGGTAAGGTTTAGCTAGAGCCTTAAAGGCATATTCCCTCTATATAGGCCTGGCCTTAGGTTTATTAATCTTCTTAAACACTTACTTATATAACCTATAGAACTAAATAATTACTATAAACTCTTTCTATTTAGCTAAGTAGTATATAATTTAGTAAGGAGAATAGTAATTCTTTAATATAGTAAGGACTTAAATTTAAATTATAAATTATTAAATTAATGTCTATAGCGCTCTACAGTTCTAAGGCTAGCTTTAAGTGCCTACTTATAAGCCGCTTACTATATCCCTTATTTAATATATATATAGTTCCCTACTACTTAACTACTTAAGTAGGAATACTATATTTTAAGCACTTATTTAAAATTATTATTAAAAGCACCTCTTTTAAGATATAGCTTAATTTATTTAGAACTACTACTACTACACTAATTATAAAAGCTATTAGCTTTATTAAGGCCTCTTTAAACTAATTCTAACACTAAACCGTTATTAGTCTTAAATATTAGTAAATTTTATAATAGACCTTTTAGCTATAAATAAGACAGCATTGCAATACTTAATAGTTATTATAGACTAGTTATCTAAGTTTATTTAGCTAAAAGTAATAACTACTATAGCTACTAAAGTATATATAAAATAATTTTATTTATATTAGTGGCGTTTCTATAGGTTCTTTAAGTAAATTATTTTAAACTAAGGCTTAGACTAAGTAAGCTAGTTTTAGTTAACCCTCTACTTCTTAATAAGTATAAAATAGCTTCTATTTACTGCTTATTACCTTTAAATAAATAGAGGTATAAAATAGGCTAATTAAAAGGTTTAAATAGTTTTATAGGTTATAGTAGGGTTTTTTTAGTTTAATTAAGCTAACTACCTTTTAATATATTAATTAGCTTTAAATAACTAAACCTCCTTAGTTACTAAGGTAAGCGTTAATATAGCTATATATAGATTTAATATGCTACTTATTAATTATATTTTAAATATACACTTAAGTTTAACCTTTACTAAGGGCTACACTATATATTTTTTAAAATACCTTTAAAAGGGCACTACACTAGCTTAGGTAGTAATTAATTTTACTTAGTAATAGTAGTAGGACTTAGCTAACTACTTTTAGCGCTTAGCTAAGTGTTTTATAATAGAGAATATAATTTAGCTTAATCTTTAATATATTAAAATAAATAAGCTATTATAGAAATTAAATTAAAAAATAGTAAAGTACTATATCTTTAATATATTTATACTACTTATTATTTACCTTAATATTCCCTATAGTATTTACTTAATCTTCTATATTAATCTCCTTAAGTATACTACTATTAATCCTTTTCTATTATAAATACTTATTAACTTCTAGCTAAATTTAACTTTTCTTCTCTTAAAGAATAACCTAAACCTTATTAAATATAAAGTAAAGGAGATCCTTATAGTGTAGAATATATAAAGCTAAGGTAGATAGTAGGATATTTTAATTTATTAAAAGGGGTATATTTAGCTAACTTAAGAACTATTAAAAAACTTTAAAGATATAGAGGCACTCTTCCGCTATAAAGTATAATAAGGGAATATATAAATAAATAATAAACTTAGGTTAATATAGATTTAAACTCTTAACTTATATATTAAAGATTAACTTTAAATTATCTTATAATTAAACCTTTTTATTACTTTTCTACCTCTATCCCTTTACTCTTTTATATTCTTTATATTCTCTACTATAATATAATGTTAATAGCTAAAGAGCTAGGGTTATAATTTTAATAGCTCTTTATTAGTCCTCCTTTAACTTCCTTTAGCTCTTTATATCTTTAATTTTAAAAGGGTAAAGGTATTTAGTATTATATAATTAAAGTTATATTTAAAGGACCTATTTAACTTTAAAGAAAACAATAGCTAAAGTAATTTTAGCTTTAAAGACCCCTTACCTCTCTTTAACTTAATACTTTTTAATATATTAATAAAGAAGATATATTACTTAGCTTTTAAAGTTAATTTAGTAAGGGGTAGTTTATAGTATAAGTAGGTATAGGTATTTTTTAAAACTATTTTAGATTTTACTACCTTACTAAATAATTATAGTGTTTAAAGTAAAGATATAGTAGAGATTAATTCTATTTTATAGTAGGGATATTTTAATATAAATATAAAAGGGCAGCAGTCTTAAAGATAGTATAGATATAATTAAGAATAGAAGTTTATTAAAATTCTAACCTTTACTTATAGGCTATAAACGCTTTAAAGGTCCTTTACTATATAGTATAGGGCTATAGCTACTTTATATATTATATGCTTTTATTAAATACTTTTAAGGGGTAGTAAATAGTGTAGTAATAGATACTATAGAATAGTAGAAGGATCTATAGGTAGCTTTATACTATAGGCCTTATATAGATTATATTTAGTTAATACCTATATTAATTAAAAACTGGTTTAGTTAATAAAGGGAATAGAGAGAGAAGTAGGCTTTAAAGTAAAAGGGGCGTAAATAATATTTAAAATAATTATAATATCCTTAGAATTAAAGAATAAAGAAGCATTAAAGAGGTTATAAAGGCAACGCTTAAGTGCTATAGTTAATACACTTATCTCTTCCTTAATCTCTACCCTTTACTTAGCTAAGTAATAGTTTATTTCTATAGTAATATTAAAATAATAGTAGTAGTACTTAAGGATCTTTAATATAAGATCTAAGCTTATTTTAGTATTTTAAGTATATATAAAGTGTTTTAGCTTAGTAATAAAGGGGAGGTAAAGGTGCCTTAGCTTTAGTATTAAGGTGCTAAAAATAGCATTAGCTTATACTTTAAAATTAGTAGAGTAGGGATAGAATAGTTCTTTAAAGCCTTTATAAAATAGCTTTAGTATATCTATAAAATTAATTTAAATAAGTAGTAAAGTAGTAGGAGACACTAAAGGTGCCTACCTATTTATAAAGGGTAATATACTAACTATAGAGATAGGATATATTTAAAATAATTCCTAAAGGGTATTACTAGCCCTTTATATATATTAAGTATTTAATATATATTAAATATTAAGGGACACTATTAGTGCACTATTTTAAGAAGTTATTGCCTTAAACTTAGTACTTAAAGGAGGGGTAAGTAAGGTATTTAAAGGTAGTACTTTACTATAAGTGCTTTACTATATTAATAGCATTATTTACTACTAAAGACTTACTGTAGTATTAATTACATTTTAAGTAGATTTATATAAGGACTATACTATATTTACTAAACGCTTAAATAGCTTAGGTAAGGTAAAGCAATAATTTTAAGGTAAGGCCCTATATTACTATTAATAAAATAATTCCCTTTTAATAGCTTTATAGCTATTATTTATATTGCTAAGGGTAGGTTATTAAAGCGTTTTATAGAAACCACCTAAAGTAGCTATAGGCTTCTAAGGTATACCCTAAAAACCACTTAAAGTAGCGGCAGTAGTCTTTTAAAATTTAGCCTTAGTTTTACTTAAAGTATTCTAAGGTTTTTCTCCTTAAGCTATAGTAGCCTAAGTATAAATATATTACTATTTATATTATTAAGCTATTTTAGAATACTTAAAGGTTAAAACTAGCTTTATTTTATTTATAGTTAAAGTCTTAATAGCTACCCTTTACTTAATTATTATAATAATATTATAGTATACTTAATATAGTTTTAAATTAATAGCGTAGATTTATAACTTTTAGTTATATCCTCTCTTTACTATAATATAGAGCTAATATAATTTTAATTAATTAGTTTTTAAAGGCTAATAGCTACACTTTCTATAGTATACTATATTATCTCTATATTAAATATAGATATTATCCTTCTTCTCTTTAATACTTTTAGAGGAATTCTTATAGAAATTCCCCTCTATAGGGATCCTATTAATATACTACTTAAGTAGCAGTAAAGGGGAAGGTGTAGAAGCTTTAGCAGTAATTAATATAGTTTTTAAACCTCTATTTAAGTTACTATATCTTTTCTATAATATTTTTAAATAAAGAATAAGATATACCTTCTTTATAAATAGTTTTAACTTAATAATAAAATAGTTTTAATATATATTAAAGAAATAGCTACTTTATTTATAAATTAATATTAAAAGAATAAAGTTTTATATTAATTTATTAATATAAATGCTTTAGTAATATTATAAAATAGTAATAGAGGGCTAAGGAAATAATAAAGATATAATATTAAAATAGATAACTCTAGGGAATATAGAGGAGAGAAAGATTATAACTATTAATAGAATAGGTAGTAGGGATTATAATAGGCTTCTATTAAAAAGGAGTGTGTTATATAGCAATAAGTGTGTTTATTTTTAACTCTTATTTATTTATTTACTTATTTATTATTAACTAACGCAGACTATATAACTAAGCAATATATAAAGGGTAGGGGCTACAGTAAATAGCGGACCTATAGAATATAGGTAGAATAATATTATTCTACAACTACACTACTACTACTCCTTTAATATAATAATTTAGTAAGGGGCTATATAATAGATCTAAGCTGCTAGCTTAAATATATAGTAGTAATAGTAAAGGAAGCGTTATAGAGCTGTAATAGAACTATTATAGTTCTATAAGGATAACCTAATAAAACTATTATAATCCTATAAGGGAGACCTAATAAAGCTAAATAAAACCTTAAGCGTCTACTTAAGTAAATGCTTATATAAACTAAAATAGTTTCTCTTTACTCTTTGCCCTCTTTTAAAGGGGGGTAAGATTAATATAAACTTTATTAACGCTAAAAAGCAGCACGCCTCTAGGCTAGTCTATAACAAAAGTATTTATTAAAAGTAATCCCTTAAGTTTAGCTTTAACTTTTATTTTTAAAAGAGTAAATTAGTTTATTTTATTTAAAAATATATTATAATTATAATATTAATTTAACTTAATATTACTATAATATAGCTTATTTAATTAGCTTAGTTCTTTAAAGTTTAAATTTATTAAAAGCTATATTAATAAATATATTAAAAAAAAGTTAAAATAAAACTAAAGTAATAATAACTTATATCTATAGTATTAATAATATTTACTTAAGGTTACTTACTTAATAATACCTACCTTTTTTATATATAAGTAATTTAAAGTATAGTTATATATAATATAGCTATATATTATATTTCTATAAAAATAAATAATAAAGTAAAAGGTATTATTAAAGTATTTATTTTTAAATAATTAAAATACTTTTAAGTAATTATTAAAGTATTTAAAGCTATACTTTAAGCTTTTATTAAAGCTAAAGTAATAGTTATTTTAATTAACTTTTATTTAAACTTTTAATTCCTTAGCTTTTATAAAAGAATTAAAAATAATAATATAGTAAATAAAATATATACTACTTATATAATAGTAATAAGCTAACTTTATTGCTATCTTTATAATTATTAAAGCTATTTACTTTAATTAAATAACCACTTTATATATATATTATTTATAAACTAACTATATAATTACTTTATAAAACCTTTATTAATTAAAGCCTTAGCCTTTAAATAAAAAAACTATTAATATTATAAATATACTATAGTAGAGATATATTAATTTTAATTAAAATATATAGTAGCTAAATATAAGCTTTAATTTATATTTATATTAAAAGTTACTTAGCTTTATAACGGGCTAGCTAAGTATAAATCCACTACTTTAATATAAATATAAATAAAAAAGATTAGCTTTAATGTATTTCTTTTTTTTTAATATATCTTTAATATAAATTCTTTAATTTATTAATATTAAATTAACATACTATATATATAAAAGCTTAGTTAAAGGAAAACTTTCGCGATTTTGCCTGCACTACAATAACGCTGTAGAATTAACTTAAATTAACTTAAAAAGTAAATAAAAAGTTTTACTATATTTATTTACCTCCCTTTATAATAATATATTAAACTTAAAGTATAAATATAGTAAGTAATGTAATAATAATAAATATTAATATAAAAAACTATAGCTTTTTATAAAGTTACTATAATCCCTTTACTTACTATAGTAAGTTTATAGTAAAAAACTAAGTTAATACTATAGTTAATATAGCTTAAGACTAAATATTAATTTATTTATAATAAAAATATAATAAAATTACTAAGCTTATACTAACCTTTTTACTAAAAAGAGTTTAAAAGGTTATTTTATATATTATTAATATAGAAATAATATAAGCTTATTATAGGTAACCTACTAACCCTTAAAAACTAATTATAACTACTAACCTTAAAGTAATAGTTAAAAGAGTAATTAAAAAGGCTATTTAGCCTAAAATTATATTAGCTATAATATAGGCTAAAATTATAATTAGTAGCGCTACCTTAATAATTAATAGGCTTATTTACTTAGCTACCTTTATAGTAATACTACCTTATATTTATAAAGAGACTATTATTAAAAGTAACTTAATTAATAAAGTAGTTAAATAATATAGCCTAAAAGATATTATTTATATTATTAATAAAGCTATAAATAAAAATACTATAGTAGTTATAAAGTGCCTTTATAGCTGTTAGGTGGCAATAAGGTAGCTAGGCAAAGGCGATATAGAGACTGGTATATTAACTAAAGCTTACTTCTTTTAAGTCTTTTCCCTTTATATACACGCCACTTAGAGCTTATATACTAAGTATATAATTAAGCACTAGCAATAAAGAGTTGCTATAGGCTAGTTTTATAAGCTCCTTATAATTACCCCCTTCTTTATATTAATATCTTAATAGCTTTTACTTTAATTATTACTTATTTTATAACTTAGTAGCAATAAGCTTTTATTATATTATTAAATAATAATACTATTTATATATATAGTAAGGTATAATTACCCTACCTTTTTAAAAGTAAATTACTTACTATTCCTTACCTTTTTTATTATTTCTATAATAACTTAAATAATTATTATCTAAGGTTATACTATTAATAAATATAAATAATATATACATTAAATTATTTATAGGTAGGTTATAACTTTATAAACACTACCCTTTTAGCTATTTTTTACTTTTATAATATTACTATTTCTATATTTTATTTCCTATTCTTTTTTTTTTCTTTTAAATTATATATCTTTATCTCTTTACTAACTTTTCTTTATTATAAAGCTTATAATTATTAAGCTTTTTTATTATACTTATATATATTATATATATATAAGTTATAATAAATATAAGGCTAATCCACCCTTTAAGCTTACCTTTATAGTAATCTACTATATATATCTATATAAACTATTTTAAGGCAGGAAGTATAAAGTATTATATTATTATATATAATATAATAAACGTAATAATTTATACTTTAAAGTATATTTTTTTATTTTAAATTCTTTAGGTTTTTGCTAATAATTCCTTAGGTACTTACTATAATATAAAGGTCTTAAAATAACCTTTTATTTATTTATAAGTAGCTTAAAATGTTTATAAATACTAAGTAAAATAAGCCTATAATAATTATAAATAATAATAGCAATAAAGCTAATAATTTTTTTGTTTTTAAAAAGAATATATAGAAGTCTTTTATCTACCTTTTACTTATACTTTTTATTGAAAATAACAGCTATTTTCAGGAGACCTCATCCACTATAAGGACTTTCAACAGGCCTTATAACGACCCTAACCCTAACCCCTATAGGGACCTTTATAGGGGGTCTTTAGGTTAAAAGCTAGCAGCGGTGCGCGCAACACACGCGTGCGCGCGCACGCGGCAAGCGCAAAAATAGACATTTTAGCTAAAAGCTCACAGCTATAAGCGCCCCACTTTTCTAGCCTTTTCGCCCTTAATTATATACTTTAATAACTAACGTACGCTTAATTAGGAAGCTAATAGACTATTAGCCTTAGTAATTGATTTTTATAGTAATAAAGCACACTAACTAAATTTTAATTAAAAATTTAAGCTACGCTACTTAGTAGCTATAAGGCCTTAAGTTATATAATTTATAGGCTACTTTAAAGAAGAAAATTAAAGGTCTTTAAAATTAAATTATATAAAGACTAAAGGTTATAAAAAGGAAATATAAAGAGTTTTATTATTATTAAAGTAAAGGGAATTTTTCTATATAAATTTCTTAATTTTTAGATTTTTAGGATTTTTTTATATATAGATTTTCATTAAGTAAATTTTTAGTATATATATTAATAGGTTAGTTATATAGCTATAAGTCTATTTTTTTATTTTCTTATATAAATAAATTTTATAGAAAATAAAAAGTAGCTTATAAGCCTTTATTAGCTATATAGATTTACTAATAAACTTAGTAGGTATATAAAGAAAAACACTTATCTCTTTATAGCTACCTATAACTATATAGACTGTTAATTAAACCTACTACCTATAATATTAAATAAATTAAATAAAATCTAAAAAAATTCATTTATATTTTATAAGCTAGAATTTAGTGTATTTTATATATTAAAAAGCGTGTATTAAGCTTTTAATATAGAAATAAGGCCTATAGTAACTGCTATAGTGCTATAGAGACCTTCTAACCGCTAGCTTACTAAGCCTTACTACCTTAGTATTTTAAAGGGTAAAAGCCTTTATAAACCCTTTATTTCTAATAGATTATAAGCTTAAAAGCACTTTTTAAGTATTAAAAAATTTATTAAATTTTATAAAATAAAGAGAAAATTTACTAGAAATTATCTAAATTTTCTATATTAAGGTATAGACCTAAAGAAAGACTTAAAAGCTATTATTCCTTTTATAAAAATAGAATAAATTTACTAAAAGAAGTCTCCCCTTTTATAAAATAAGGAGAAATACAGTATAGAAGAAATTCTACTTCTATAAAAATAGAATCTATAAATTATAGAAGCATTTCTATTTCTATAAAAAAAGATATAGAAAACTCCTATTTCTATAAAAAGAGCATAGAGGTATTCCCCTCTATAAAAAGGAAATATTATAAAAGCTTTCCTTCTATAAAGGCCTTAGAAACATTTCTATTTTTAAAGGCTAAGACCTATAAATAAAAGCTTTTATAGGCATTTTTTCTATAAATTCCTACTTTATAGAGCTTTTCCTTTCTCTATAATTTAGTAGCTATAGACTTTATAAACTTAGGGCCTTAAGCTAAGAGCTAAGAGCAGGTTTAGGTTAATTCTATAAACTAGTAAATTACTACCTAAAATAATAATATCTCTAATATTTTATAAAAATTAAAAGATTTAGCTATAACTATAGCTAATAACTTAATAAATAAGCTAGTAAATACACTATTAAAAGATCTTAATTTTAGTAGGAGTATAAGCTAAAATAAGGCTTTTAATATATTAAATTCCTATAATAACTCTATTATTAAGGAATTTAATAAAAGGGCTTATAGCTTCTTAGAGGCTATAAAGCTAAAGGGACTAGAAAATTGTAATTAATAGAAATAAGCCCTAGTAATTTAATTTAGGGCTTTAGGAATGCTTAATTTTCTAAATAATCCTAAGGGATTTTCTAGTAATTTAAGTGATTTTAACTAAGCTATTATTCTTATACTTCTAAAAGATAGCTATTCTAAAGGCCTTTAGGCTACTATAATTTAGTAATAAGACTTAGTAAAAGCCTTTAGCCTTCTAAAAAAGTAGTATTTTTAGAGTGCTAAAATATAATATAGCTCTCTATATTCTTAATTCTATAGCCTAAATTTCTAAGGCTTTAAGGGATCCTTAGAGGCCTTTAATACTTTATTTAATAATTTACTAGCTAAATTAGTAATTTCTAGCGTTTTTATAAAACCTATAAATTAAGTAAACTAATATTTATAAGTATTAAAATTTACTTTTCCTTAATAGGTAAAAAGGTAATAATTTACTATAAGGATTAATAGAGCCTTAAGGATCTCTATAGAGGCACTAAATTTGTAATTTTTAATGGCAGACCTGCTAAAAGAGCAGCGAGATAAGAGCTTTACTGTGGCTAAAGCTCTAAATTATAGAGCTATAAGCTCTAAGGAATCTACATATAGGGGCTCTAAAGAAAATAAAACCCTTAATTCTAATAAAAATAAGAATAATAAAAAGAATAACCCTTAAGAAAATAAGGGAAATTCTAAGTCCTCTTTTAATAAAAAGAAAGGTAAAACCTAGCCTAAGAAATCCTCTAAAAAGGCTGAGAATAAGGCTTAGGAGGGCATATTTATACTAAGTAATTTTAACCTTATTAATAGCTCTTTAGAGCTTCTTAGCAGACTTAGTAGCTTTAGTGCTAGTAGTAAATCCACTGATTTTAGTGATTTTAGCAGTGTTACTAGCATTAAAAAAGACTTAAAGGATAAAAAACCCTTTAAGGCCTTTAATTTTAATTATAAAGTAATAAAGAACTCCCTTCTTTATAATATAGGCTTTATAGTGTATTTAATTAATTTTAAAAAGCACTTTATAAGCTATATTCCTTATAAAAGAGGGGAAGCTAAGCCTATCTCTACTAGTGGGGGACTTATATATCCTAAGGGATATAAAAAAGCTAAATTTTTAGTGCTTTACTAGTAAAATCCTAATAAATATAGGCCTTTAATCCTTTAAAATACGCTATATTTTTTAAGTTTAGATATAAATATAGTTAATAAATTAAAGTACTATTTAGTAGGAGGATATATAAGTAAAAATGCTTTATATTTAGCTAATAGGTTTTATATTAGTCTTTTAAATATTAAGAAATATAGCTTTTTCTTTTAAATAAAAGACCTATATATACCCCTTTTAAAATTACTTAATAGCTTTTATAGCTATTATAATAGTTATTTTAACTATTAGGCTTTTAGCTACTTTATAAAGGTTAAAATCCCTCTTTAAAAGCCTTTATAGGCTAAGGAAGCTATTAAAATTAAAGAATTAAGGGATTTTAATCTAAAACTCTCTAATACTATAGCCCCTTCTTCCCTAATGCCTATAGCCTTAGGCTAGGTCCTTAATTCCCTTAATTTAGCACTTAATTCCTTTAAATTAAGGCCTAATTCTTAAGGGGTATAATAGGCTTTAGCGGACCCTCTTACTATATTTTTAGAGGCTTTAAAAGACCTAAAAATAATAGAAGGTCTTTTAAAGCCTTTAAGACTGCAGGCGCTTTAATAAAAGGCCTATAGATCCTCTAATAGGGCCTAGTAGGGAGCTATAGAAGAAGGCCCTATAGGGCTTAAAAAGTTAAGCTTAAGCGCTAAAAGTTAACCTTTAAAGCTTAATTTATACTAAAAATTACTAAGATTAGCTAGAATTTAATATATTTAGCTAAGGCATTTAAGGATTAACCTTTTAAAGAAAATAAGCTTATTAGCTAAGGGAATACTAGATTTTACTAGCATTAAAAATAAGGATTTTAACTGCCTAACCTATACTTAAACTAAGGCAGTTAAAAGACCTAATAAAAATCTAATTCCTAACCCTCCTAAAGCTTTAAATAGACTAAAGGGGGATATAGTAAAAATTAGCCCTACCCCTTATAATAAGTAATAAATTTATTTATTTTTAGTAGACTAAAAAACTAAATTTAAGTAGGTTTTATAAATGCTTAATAAGGAGGGACCTACTATATTTCTAGCTATTAAAAGCTTTTTTAGAGCCCTAAAGAATAAGTTTAGTACCTACCCTAAATATTTACATTTTAATAGAGGTAAAGAAATTAATTTTACTTTATAGAACTAATTAGCTAAAAAGGGGATAAAATTCACAACCTCTTCCCCTTATATTTATAAGCAAAATGGATTAGCTAAGCGTTCTATTTATATTATTTTAAATAGATTATAGGCTACCCTACACTGGTCTGGTTTGCCGTTATTTTTATAGAATTTCGTCCTTTTGTTAGTTATAAATTCTATAAATTTATTAGCAAATTTAACTAAACTAGCGTGCCTAGCACAATTATTAGCTAATAACTTTAATAGGCCCTTTATGCCTAATTATAGCTCTTTAAGAGCTATAGGCTCTTATTATAAGGTCTTAATTCCTTTAGAAAAAAGATCTAAAGCTTAAAAGCTAGCCCTTAAAACAATGCCTAATAAGCTATTTATTATAGTGAGTTCTAAAACCTATATAGTATATATTCCCTCTAAAAGGCTTGTAATAAAAACTAGCTTTCTTAGAATTATAGAACCTATAAGCCCTATTTTTAGTAGCCTCCCTAGGCTTTTTATAGGGAATAATAGCTCTTTAGAGGGGGATCTCCCTAATAAAAATGCCTTAAAACCCTCTATAATTATAGAGGGGGCTAAGGTAAATTCAAAACCTCTTAATCCTTTAATAGAGAATAATTCTTTAGAGGGGGAAAAATAATTAAATAAGGTTATTTTTAGTAATAAGGATTACCCTATACCTTATAATTAAATGGTTAGAAATAAGCTTAGCTAAGCCCCTAGTCTTAGGGATTAAAATTCACTAAATTTAACGTAATTTAAGCCTAAAAAAATTGATTTAAATTTAGATAAAATAGATATTAATATAGGGGCTCTTATACATTAAATCTACTATAAAGCACAACTTAAAGTAAAAGAAAATATACTTAAAAGTGAGCCTAAGACCTAAAGGTAAGCTTTACATTTACTAAATAAAGCTAAATAGCTTAAAGCAATTTTTAATAAATTTAAGTAACTTCTAAAGGCTAGAACCTTTAAATTTATAGAGGCAGACTAAATCTCTAAAGGCTAGAAGGTTTTAAAAAATCGCTTAGTATTAAGAATAAAAAGAGATAAAGAAAATAATCCTTTTAAATATAAAGCATAGCTTATTACTAAAGGATTTATATAAATAGAAGGGTTAAATTATATAAATACCTTTGCTACTACTAGTATTCCCTTTAGCTAGTAAATCTTACTAGCCTTAGCACTTTAAAATAACTAAGAAATAAAGTAAGTAGACTTTATTAATGCTTTTTTAAATAGCTACCTTAAAGAGCTTATTTATATAATAATTTTAAAGGGTTTTATAGAATTTATTAAGTAAAATCCATACCTAGCTAAATTAGCTAAAAGCTATAGCTATAAGGCTTTTAAAAGGCAAATAATCATCCTTAAAAAGACCCTTTATAGCCTAAAGTAAAGCTGTAGAGAGTGGTAATAAACGCTAACTAAAATGCTTAAAAGCCTTAGTTTTAGCCCTTTTATATCTAACCTTGCTATATTTTATAATCTAATAACTAAAACGTTTATTATTACTTACATTAATAATTACCTCCTTATAGAGCTAAATTTATAATATATTTAATAGCTTAAAAAGGCCTTATATAAGGCTTACTTTATAGAAGATAAAGGCTTTATTAAATTCTTTTTAAGGGTGTAAATACAGTGTAATTAAAAAAATAAGGTCTTAAAAATATATTAAAAATAGTACATTTAAGAGGCCTTAGCACACTTTAAGCTAGAAAATTATAAAGTAGTTAGAATTCTAATATAGCTAGGGGTCTTAAAAACATAGCTTACTAAGCCTTTAAAAAGCTAAGAAATTAAAGAATATTAAAGTATAATAAAGACTATTATATACTTAATACTCTTTATTAGGCTTAATATTACTTTTACACTATAGTAGCTTTCTATAGCCTTAGCTAGTTCTTATTTAAAATATCTTAATGCTGTAAAAAGCCTACTAAAGTACCTCTTTAGTACTTAGAACCTTACTATAATTTATAAGGGTCCCCTTAAAAATTTAAGTAAAAATAATACTATTAGCTATAGCTTAGTTAGGTTCTATAATAGCAATTTTACTAAAGATAGAAGCTCTTTTAAATTCACTTATATATATTTATTTAAGCTAGTTAGCGGCCCTATAAGTTAGAAGAGTAAAAAGGCTAGTATAATAGCTTTATTTACTATAGAAGATAAATTAAATATAATCCACAAGACCTTTAGAGAGCTTTAGTGGCTAAAGGGCATTTTTAAGGAGCTAAAGGCCTCTATAAAGCCCTTTATTTAAATTTTTTATAATAACTAAGGCGCTATAAAGACCGCCTATAATCTAGCACTTCATAGCTACATTAAGTATACCTTATTAAAATTTTATTATAATTAATAATAAGTCTTAGCTAGGCTAGCTAAAATAGCTTATTTAAATACTAAAAAAATGCTAGTTAATAGCTTAATAAAGCCCTTAGCTATGCCTCTATACACTATTTTCTTAAAGCTTATAGGGCTTTAATCTCTATAGTAATCACTATAAATCTTAACGCCTAGCTAAAGGCATTAAAACCCTTATAAAAACACTTAAAAAATATAAAACAATTACTAAAACAATTACTAAAATTAATCTTTAACTTTAATAATAAATTTTATTTAATTAGCTATATTTAACTATAGCCTTTTTTAACTTTTACTAAGAGCCCCCCTTTTTAACTTTTTAAATTAATTATCCTTTTTCTTAAATGATTTTATTTAGATTTATATGGATTTTATTTTTAAATTTAGCATTCCTTTTTTTATTTAGCTCTTAAAATATCTCTTTAAAGGGGGTGTTAAAAATAATAGCTATTTTTAAAAGACCTTATTTATTATAAGGACTTTTAATAGGCCTTATAATAACCCTAACCCTAACCCCTATAGAGACCTTTATAGGGGGTCTTTAGATTAAAAGCTAGCGGCGGTGTGCGTAATATACATATATATATATATATAGTAAGCGTAAAAATAGACGTTTTAGCTAAAAGCTTATAGCTATAAGCGCCTTACTTTTCTAGCCTTTTTGCCTTTAATTATACACTTTAATAATTAGTGTATACTTAATTAAGAAGCTAATAAACTATTAGCTTTAGTAATTAATTTTTATAGCAATAAAGTATATTAACTAAATTTTAATTAAAGATTTAAGCTATATTACTTAACAGCTATAAGGCCTTAAGTTACGTAACCTATAGGCTACTTTAAAGGAGGAAATAAAAGGTCTTTAAAATTAAATTATATAAAGACTAAGGGTTATAGAAAGGAAATATAAGGAGTTTTATTATTATTAAAGTAAAGGGAATTTTTCTATATAAATTTCCTAATTTTTAGATTTTTAGGATTTTTTTATATATAGATTTTTACTAAGTAAATTTTTAGTGTATATATTAATAGGTTAGTTATATAGCTATAAGTCTATTTATTTATTTTTTTATATAAATAAATTTTATAGAAAATAAAAAGTAGCTTATAAGCCCTTACTAGCTATATAGATTTACTAATAGGCTTAATAAGTATATAAAGAAAAACACTTATCTCCTTATAGCTACCTATAACTATATAGACTATTAATTAAACCTATTACCTATAATATTAAATAAATTAAATAAAATCTAAGAAAATTTACTTACATTCTATAAGCTAGAATTTAGTGTATTTTATATGCTAAAAAGCGTGTATTAAGCTTTTAATGTAGAAATAAGGCCTATAGTAACCGCTATAGCGCTGTAAAGACCTTCTAACCGCTGGCTTACTAAGCCTCACTACCTTAGTATTTTAGAGGGCAAAAGCCTCTGTAAACCCCTTATTTCTAATACTTTTATATAGTTTTAACTATACTAAGCAGGCCTATTAGTTTATTTATAGCTTTATTAAGGCTAAAAAGAGTATTTATATATAGTAAAACACTTTTCTTTTTTTTAATTTTTACTAATAATTTATAGCTTATATACATTACCTTTAAGTAATCTATCTTAAACTATTAATTAGTTTAAATTATATAATACTTAGCTTCTTAGCTAAGAATTATAAGTCTTTTTATTTCTTTTTATTAATATATTACTAACTTTATTAATTAAACTATAAAGCTAAGTTTAATAATTAAAAGTATTATTTACTACTTTACCTCTACCTTAAAGAGGCTAAATATATTATATAGGTAGTAATAATTTATTAGGTTTTCTTTTATATTAAAGAGGTATTTAAAGTAAATAGTTAAAGTTTAATTTAAATACTTAAAGAAGAGATAATAGGTTATTATACCTTTTAGAATATATTAAAATTATTCTCTATTAGTCTCCCCTCTATTTAAGTAGTGGTTTAGCTATATATTACTTATTTTATTATTTTAGTTTTTTTTTTTTAATAAATATAGAAATTCTATTTTTCTTTTTATATTTTAGCTAGTCTTTACTATTTTATAGCTATGCCTTTAGCTTTATTTTAGTTTTTCTATAATATACTATAATAAATATAGATATATTAATATTTTCTTCTATTATTTATTAATTATATTTACTAAGCTATCCTTTTTATTTTATAAAGTAATAAGTATCTCTTGATATAGTCTTTTTATTATAGATTTCTTTTACTTTATATTCTTTATTTTCTTCTTTTAAATTTAAAATTATTAATTTCTTTTTATAATTACACTACCTTTTTTATAGTTTTAAGAAGCTAATATAAAATATATTATTAAGTTATTTATATTTCTTTAGTAATTCTAAATAGTATATTTACTTTTTTATTATATTTAAGATTTAAAATAGTTTTAAATACCTAAGGTTTAGCTTTTTCTTTATATTTTTAGTTTTAATATTCTTTATAAATAATAAAACTATTTCTTCTTTAATAAAGGTTTTTTTTTAATATTTTCTATTATAGTATTTTACTTATACTTTTATTACTTTTTTCTTTATTTTTATTAATTTTTCTTAAATTTTATATAATTTCTATACTTTTACTTTTACTTTTAATACCCTTCCTTTTAAGTTATTATCCTTAATAATTAAGTAAAACTTAAAGTAGTAATTAAAGAGTGTATAGTTTAGTGTATATTCTATTATATAATTAACTATATTATTATAAATAAATTATACTTATAATAGAAATATAAGCTAAATTAGTTAGTATTTCTTTATAAAGTATTATAAATAGTATTTAAAGACTTAATTAATTTATTTTATTTATTTATTAGGTTATAGATAAAACACTATAAATAGTTTTTTTTTTATTTTTAAATAATAATAAAGATTACTTTAAAATATATTAATAAATACTAACTCTTTATTAAATATTACCCCTTTTATAGTATTAAATTAAAGCTTTATTTCTTTATAATATATTTTAGCTAATTTTACTATATTAAATATAATTATAACTAGTAAAAACACTATATATTTAGTATATTAATTTATAATTATTAGTATTATATTTACTTATTTATTATTATTATATACCTTTAGTAGCTTAGTAATAAAGTCTATAAAGACTTTAACTTAAGGTTATTAAAGGGTTAATAAAAATTCTAGCTATTTATATAGTTAATACTATTAAGCTATAACTTTTTAATATATTTTATAGCTTAAAATATATTTTAATATTATTTATTTTATTATTAGCTAATAGAAGACTTAATATAAAAGCTTAATAGTTCTATTTATTTTAAAATAATTAGCTAAAAAATTATTATAATATAGCTATAAAAGCTTTTACTATAAAATAAACTTTTAAAAAATAACTACTTAGTTTTTATATAGTAAAAGGCTATTTATATTATATTACTATACCTTTACCTTTTCCTTTAAATTTACTTTTATTATATTTTTAATAATTTTTTTAAAGTTTAAGTCTTACTTTTAAGCTTTTTATAATACTTTTACTAAAGATTTATAAATCTTTATTATATAAAAGTTAAATAACTTAATAGCCTTTTATACCTTTTATATATTAATATATTAAATATAGGTAACTTTATTTTTAAAATTACTTAATTTTATTTATAGTTTAGCTAATATTTTAATAACTACTTTAGCTACTTAAGTAATAAAATAAAGCTTATACTCTTTATTAGCTAAAACTAATTATATCTTTAAAGATATTTTATTAAGCTATTACCTTTTTATAAATAAGTCTTTATTTATAGTACTTAATACTATTTATCTTTATAGCTTAGAAATTATTTCTTTATTACTTAGCCTTTTACTTTTATAATTAAGCCTTTTTAATAAAGTATTAATAAAGTTACTTTTCTTTATTTAATACTTTATTATAAAATTAAATAAACTTAAAAATATATATTATTTTATTTATTATCTATTAAGTATTTTTTATATTATAAATAATTATAAGTTATAGTAGTTTAATAATACTTCTATTAAGTTATCTACCCTTTTTAAATAGTATTACTAATATTTAAATAATTTAATTATTATAAAGAGTTTTTAGTTAGTTATTTTATAATTTTACTTAGTATTTATAAACTTATAAAACTAAAATATAATAAAGTAATATCGCCCTTTATTATTTAGTTATAATATAATACTAGCTATTATAAATACTAAAGCGTTTATTTTAATATAAATAAATTAGCCTAACTAATAGTAATAAAGTAAAGGCGCTTTTTAAAAAGCTACTTTTAGTTAGTTAAACGCTATATATTCCTTTTTTTTAAATAAGAATTTCTTAATTAATATTTCTTTTTAACTACTCTTTATTTATATATTTAAAGGTATTATAATTATAAAGTAATAATATATAAATTATTAGTAGAAATTATAGAATTTTAAGAATACTTATATATTTTAATACCTTTATAGTTTCTTTTAATTTTTAATAGTTTTTACTTACTATTTATTTATTACTATTTTATTAATAAATAAAATAAATCTAAAGAATTTTACTAAGTTTTAATAAAAGGTATACTTAAAAGGTTTTATATATAATTCTACTGCTTTTATTTATTTAAAGACTTAATAAATATAGCTAATATATTTCTTTTTTATCTTTAAGAAACTAAGGATATTATTTAAATATACTATATAAATAATATTAATTAAGCCCTTTAAAGCTTAGTAAATATAGCTTTAAAAAGTAGTTAGTATATTAATAAATTTAAATAGTATTATTAAGTATTTATAGTAACTATATTAAATATAAAACGCTATCTTCTATTTATCTCCTTCTTTAATATAAATTTAATAATATATATCCTTAATATTAATTTTAATAAAGAACTTAACCTTTTAGTAGTAATTTAGAATTTTTAATATAAAAAGTAATATATAGTAATTTTTAAGTGTAATTTTATTAATGCCTCTATAATTTATATATAATTAAAGGGTATTATATTTTTTTAAATATAAAGAGTATAAAGGCATTAATAAGGCTTTTTAAATATTTTATTTATTTATTTATTAGGTTTTCTTTAAAGTATTTTTATAGAATTTTAAACTTATTTAGAGATAAAGGGTATATAGGTTTATAAAGGGGTAAAGTATTAAGTAAAAGGTTAATTAAATAGTCTATATCTTTAATAAGTAGAAGTATATTAGCTTTATTAAAAAAAATATATTTATAAAAGCTTTAAGTTTTAAAGGAATATTTAAAGTAGTTCTATAAAGGTTTACTACTCCTTTATCCTTTAGTTTAATATATTAATTATTTAGAAGGCTTTATAATATATAAATAATTACTTTATTTTTATACTTTTTAGTAAATTAATAAGGAGTTAAAAATAATATATTAATATATTATATTTTAAACTACTATTCTCTTTTATATATAAATAAATAAATGTATTCTTTTATTAAAGTATATATTTTAATTAATATAAGACTTCCTTAGGGGTTTAGTTTATAATTAATAGCTATATATAATAGCTTTAAATTTTTAAATATACCTTTTAAATTAATAATATTAATTAATACTTAATATACTTTATATTTAAGGACTTAAAGGTCTTTAACTACTTAAAGCTTAGGGGCTATTAATTAGGTCTTTATTAAGCTTTAGGCTATTATAAATTTTAGGCTAATAATATTAATATTAAAATAGATATTAAGATCTATAAAGGTATAAGTAGTGTTTTTATTTTAAATTATAGTATAAGTATAGAAATGTTATTTAATTTAAACTTATTCTTTAATAAAGATAAAGGCAGCTACCTTAATTAATTATTATTTTTTAAGGTATTAAGGTTAGCCTTTACTAGTTTATTATAGTTATATTAAATATACTTTATTTCTTAATAGTTATAGTATTTACACTTACCCTTTATTTTATTATTATTAGCTTTAGTTACTAGACCTATCATAGTTAATTATTAATAGTTTATAGAGAAAGGGAAGAATTAGTTTTATTAAAATTTAATAGATCTTTTATAAAGAGTATCTATCCTTCTTTTAAGCTTTATTAGTATTATATTTTAGAATTACTAAGTAATTTTAACTACTTTCTCTTAGGTTTTCCTTATAATAAATATATATAAGTTAATATAGTTTTAGAGTTTTAATTATAATTTTATAAAAAGTAAAAAGGCTTTAGCTTTTTTATTAGCTCTTTTTAAATATTTCTTTAATAAATTAAAGTAAATATTAAAATTAATAAAGCTTTAGCTATTTTTTTATTTAATATTCTTTATTATAGTAGTAATTTAAGTCTTTTAATTAATAAAGTCTTTAAGTAATATTAAGGTTTATTTTTAAAAGTTTTTTAAGTTTAATATAATACTTATTTAGCTATTTATTAAGGAATTAATTTTATTTTACCTTATAAAATTAATATATATAGTTAAAAGTAAAGAGTATTTTTAGATAATTTTAATAAAACTTATATTTTACTTTATTAAAGGTATAGTTTAGGTTATTAATTTAAATCTTATATTTTTAAAAATTAATAAAGTATATAAGTAAATTAATATTTTTAACTTTAACTTCTCTTTAGCTATTATTAAATAAATCTTTATAAAAGTAATAATATTTTACCTTAGTTTTATTATTAGTTCTTTATTTTAAAGCTTAAAGAAGTTTTTATTTTTTTTTATAGTTTCTTTAGCTTTTTTAATTAAAAGATTTACTCCTTAATTACTTTAGCTTTTTTATAGAGGCTTTAAGTACTTAAGTTTACCCCTTTTAATATAAAGGTATTAGTAATTTAAACGTTACTTTATAAACCTTTTATAAATTAATAAAGTATTAATAAAGGGTTAAAGGATAATAATTCTTTATAAAGAATTATAATAGGTTATTTAGTTTAAGGTATTATATTATCTTTAAATAGCCTTTAAAAAAGCTTTAAAATTATTAAGTGTTAATAAAGTAGCTAAGTAAAGGCAATATAAGGACTAATATATTAACTAAAGCTTACTTCTTTTAAGTCTTTTCCCCTTATATATACACTACTTAAGGTTTATATACTAAGTGTGTAACTAAGCACTAGCGACGAGAAGTCGCTGCAGGCTAGTCTTATAAGCTCCTCACAATAGCAGTAATATAGTAGTTACCTTTAAAGATATAGCTTAACTTTATATTAAAGATATAAAATAAATTTAAACTACCTTTAGTTTAAATATAACACTAAACTAATAAATATTTAATATTATTATTAAAGGATTCCCTATTTATTATATATATTAAGTTATTAAGGAAAATATCTTTTACTACTTTACCTTTATTAATAGTAATAGTATTATTAAAGTTATAGTATAAAAACCCTATAGTATTATAATATAAGCCCTTTTTATTTTTAAAATTAAAGATATTAATATAGCTAATAAACTATACTATAAAGAAGTTATTTATAAAGCTAAAATATTTAAAGCTAAACTATATAATAAAGCTTTTTATTTATATTAATATTATTAATACTTTAAATTTAACTATATTACTATATACTATACTATAACTTTATATTATAGCTACTATACTATTATTAAATATACTTTTAAGACTAATTACTTAGTTATTATAAATATAAAGTAAAAGTAATATATTAATTATATAAATACTTACTTTATTTAATTAAAACACTACTTAATTATTAATAACTATTAAATAAAAGCCTATACTATATATTTAAGCTAATTTAATAGCTTTACTACTTTATTTATATTAACTTTTATAAATATAAATAGCTAAATTAAGGTTTAAATCTATAGCTAATATAAATAAATTAATAATACTTTCTTTAATAAAGCTTTACCTTAAAAGTATAGTAAATACCTTTAAAATAACTATAATTAATACTTAAGCCTTAATATAATATTTATACCCCCTTTATTAAGGCTTTAAAGTACTATTAAAGCCTTTTTTAACTACTACTTTAGTATTAAATTAGCTTCTTTATTATAAAAAACCCCTTTACTTTTTAATTAAATATAATATTATAAGTAATATATTAAAATATATAAAAGAAGATATAATTTATTTACTTAGCTTTTAAGTTTTAACTTAAAATTAATATAGTAGTAATTTAAGAATTATATAGTATTAATAAAGACCTTTTAAATTTAAATTTAGGTTTTTATTAACTTATAGCTTAAAGTAAAAGAATAGCTATTTATATTTACTATTAATATAGCTTTAATTTATAAATAATATAGTTTAATATTAATTAATATATTATAACCCTTTATAATATTAATATTTACTTTATTTACTCTTTTATTTATTATTATAATTAAATAACTTCTCTTTATAACTTCTTTATAAAACTACTATAGTACTATTATATTTTTATTAATAACTTTAATTAATACTACCCCTTTTAAAATTAATATAACTATATATTATTTAATAGTAATAAACTTTTAATAATTATAACTTAATAGTAATTTAAATTTATTATACTTTAAAATAAAATAATATAGTAAATATAAAGTAAAAAAAATAGTATTATTAACTATATTTAATTCTTTATTAATCTTTAAACTTAATTTTTAAAAGAATTAAATTTTATTAAGTTTAACTATATTTTATAGTTTATTTATATTACCTTTTATAATTATAGTTTTATAACTACTACTATTAAATAACCTTTATATTACTTTAAATAGCTTTAAATAAATAAAACACTTATTATTATAAAAGTAATATATTACTTTTACCTCTTTTCTATATTAATTATTTTTAATATTCTTTATTAAATTAACTTCTTTATTATATAGTTTATAATTAAATTTATTATTATTACTACCTTTTTTGTATTAAAAGGCCTTTATAATACCTTTAAAATATAGCTATAGTAAACCTTTAAGGTTTATAAAGCTATTTATAATATAAAATATATTTAAAGACTTTAATAATACTATTATATTAAAGTAAGTTAATAAGCTACTATTAATATAGCTTTAAATTAAAAATAAGTTATTTATAAAAAATAATATAGCTTTTAATACTATATAGTAATAAATATAATAGTTAAAAAGAGTAACCTTTAAAAATTAAAATAATAAACTTAACTTTATAATAGCTTACTATTTAAAACTACTTAAATTTTAGCCTTTTATTATAGTAGTAATAGTATACCTTTAGCTACCTTTTATTATAATAAAGTAAAGGTATTTTTTAATAAATTCTTTTTTACTTTAATTACTTATATAAATAATATATTAACTAACCTTAATTTTTAACTTAACTTTATTATATTTTTAAAGAAAGACTACTTTATAGCTTTAAAGATATATAATATAATTAAGGGATTAATTAATTAAAAAGCCTTTAAACTTAATAAGCTTTTAGTAAAGTTCTTTAAAGCCTATAGTAAATTATTTATTAGCATTCTCTTTAATTTACTTAATATATACTACTATATTAAGTATTACTTAACTTTATTTTAAAAGGCTAAAGTTATAGTTTTTTATAAATTAAAAAAGTTATTTAAAAAAAGGAAGTATATTAATATATAAAAATTAATCTCCTTTTTTAATATTATAAGTAAGGTTTTAAAAGTAATAATAGTAATATAGATTATTTATATAGCTAAGGAAAGCAGTACTTTTTTAAAGCTTTAAATAAGTAATTATATTAATTATTTTATAAAAGTAGCCTTTACTATTTTAATAAAAGCTATATATATAGTATAATATTATAGTAGTATTATATTACTTCTTTAGCTTAATATTTTAACTACCTTTAATATAGTATATTATATAAAACTTATTTATATAATAATCTTTACTAAACTCTTTATATAAATAGTGTATTAAATTTAAGCCTTTATTATATTATATAAAGCTTACTTTATATTTAATAGCTAAATAGTAGCCTTTTATATAGTATTTATAAAGGTCCTTTAAAGGTCCTTTATATCTTTAATTCTCTTTCTTCTTTATATTACTTTACTTTATATTAAATTTAAAATAGTTAACTTTATATTAATATTTAGCTTTTTTAATAATATTAATATTTTAATATATAGCTATATAATAAAAGAGACTTAAGCTTAATTTAAAACTATTTAAGTAGTTTATTAAAAATAGTTTTATAAATTAAGCTTAAAGTTTTATTTATAAAAAAGTAAATTTATTTACTTTAATAAAAAAAGATAGCTAATAATAATATTAATTTAATTTAAAACTATAATAATTTAGCTAATATAATTAGCTTATTTCTTTAGTATTTAAATTTATTATAAACTTTAATAAAAGGCTTATTAATTTAAGCTTACTATAAAACTAATATAATAGTAACTTACCTTTATTACACTCTTTATATTTACTTAAAGGTATTTATTATATAAATTTAAACTTTTTTATATTTAAGTTATTTAAAGCTTTATTAATTATAGTATAAGCTTATATTATACTTTAATTAAATATAAAAATATAGCTAAAGGTATTATTAAAGCCTTTACTATAAAGTAAATTTAATACCTTTATATTATTATTAATACCTATAAAGCTATATTATAGTCTTTAATTAAAACTAAGGTAATAATCCCCCTTTTAAACTTATACTTTAATTATTATATTTAATAATTTTATAATAAAATTAAGGTAAATAAAATAGTTAATAAAATTTAAATAGCCTATACTTTAATAGTAACTTACCTTTAATATAGCACTTAATATAAAAAATAACTTTATATTAATTATATATTACTTTTAATTTAATTTTTATTAAACTTTACTATATTTTTTATATTTAAAATACTAAAATTAAATTAAAAAAAGTAATAGCTTTAAAAATAAACCTTAATAGTTTATTAATATTTAAATTAATACTTTATTATAGCTAAATAAAATCTAAACTTTTACTTTAAAAAAAAGATACTTTAACTTTATTATTACTTTATTAAGTTTAAATTATTAACTTTAATTTAGCTTTATATTAAAAAGATTAACTTTAACTCTTTTCTTTATTTTTACTATATCTTTAATATAAACTTATTAATATATTATTATTAAAGTAATTATAAAGATATTTATTATTTTATTTTTTAATACTTTAAATATAATTACCTTTACTTTTTAAGGTTTAAAATAAACTTAATTTAAAATTTAAAGGAAATCTATATTACCTTTAATTAACTTAGCTTTATATAATACTTAATAAAGTAACTCTTTTAAATTAATTACTTTTTATACTTTTAACTTACTTTTACTTTATAAAATAAATAATAATAAATAATAATACCTTTTAATTTTTAATATAGGCTTAATATAGGCCTTTTTATTACTTTACCTTTATTACTTTATATTACTATTATATTATACCTTAGCTTTTATATTAATATTAATATATAACTACACTAAACTATATATTATTTTATTTTTTTTTTTTAAAAAACTTTTTAAAAAAAATAATAATAAAAAAAAAAGAAATAAAAAAAGAAAATAAAAATAAAAGAAAACTCTTAGCTTAATAGCTATAAAGCTAACTGTAAGGCTGCCTATATATCTTTATTTCTCTTTTACTATAGCCTTTACTTTAGCCTCTCTTTTCTTTTACTTTTTTTCTTTTTTTTCCCTTTCCCTTTTTTTTTACTTCTTTTTAATATAGTATTATTATAAATATTAATTACTTTTATTAAAGATTACTTTATTAGCTTATTATATTACTTTAATATATTAATAATATTACTTATATAAGCTAGTATTTTATATTTATAAATATTATTATATATAATAGTTATAATAAAGGCTTAATTTAAGCTTTATACTAAAGCTACTTTAATATTAATAAAGTATTAAATTATTTACTAAATAACCTTATATAAATTATAGTATATAAAGTTAGCTGTTACTATATCTTTATTAAAGAGTTAAATTAAATTTATATTAAACTTTATAAAATAGTTTAAATTATATTATATTTAAAAGTTAAAGACCTTTTATATTATATTATAAAGTATTATTAAATTAAATAGAGCTTACTTTAATTAATATTTAACTTAGCTTTATATTAAACTTTAAAAACTTATTAAGTATACTTTATTAAGCTATATATATTTATAATAGTTTAAATTAATACTTAAAATTTAAATTAACTATAGTGCCTTTATTATAAGTTTAAGTTAAATACTTATTAAATTAATTATAATAATATATATTAAGGTCTTTTATTTTATTAAAATAAAGGGAGTAAAGGTATACTTACTTTATACTTTATATAAATTAGAGTTGAAGTTTAAATAAATATAAAAGAGAATTAAAAACTTATTAAAAGGCCTTTAACTTTTAATTAATTAGCTATTTTCTTTACTATTTAGAATTAGTATAATATTAAAGGTTTAAGCTAGCCTTAATATAAAGACTAAAATAGCTTTATATTAAACTTTAAAAGGGAAAAAGGTATTTATAATTTTTATTTAAATATAAAGAGAAAAAGAGAGAAAAAAAGGAAAAAACCTTTAAAAAGGTCTCTTTTATTTATAAAAAAAGAGTAATGCTTTAAATTACTTACTAAATTATTTATTAGTATATTAAACTTATTTAAGTAATTAATAACTACTATTTTACTACTATACTATACTTATACTATGTACTATTAAAGCTTAATTTAATTTTATATTTAATATTTATTAAATTAGTAACTTTTAATAATTTAGTATATAATAATTACTTAATTTAGTAATTAATATACCTTTAAATTAATAATATAGCTATATTATAATCTATAACCTTCTATAACCTTTTATACCCTTTTATATTACTTTATATTTTATAGTATATAGCTAATATACTATACCTTTTTTAATAACCTAACTTAGCCTTAAATAAAGCCTAACTTAAGCCTATAGAGTCCTTACCCCCCCCCTTTAAATTTAATATATTTTTATATACCTTTTTATATATACTATCTATACCTTTTATTAAACTTCTTTTAGTAACTATAATTAAAGCTTAGCTAATAGTATATTAATTTTTATAATAAATATTACTTAAGGCTTAATTTAAGCCTCTTTAGTACTTATATTTACTATTATATATAGATTTTCCTCTTTATCTTAAGGTTTTTCCTATATAGATCACTAAGATAAAGTACTAGCTAAGGGCTCTATACCCCCTAAAGTAAATAAATAAATAAATAAATAAATAAATATTAAATTAACTTTAAGGACTATTATTACCTTTTACTATTATATTTAGTATATAACTATATATAATTAATTAAAACTAAGCTGTTTTTACTTTATAATTACTATAATATTTATATTATACTTAACTTTAATAAACTAGCTATATTTTTTATAAAATAGTTTATTAATATATAAAGACTTCTTTAATTTATTTTAATATACTACTTATAAAAGTAATAAACCTAAAACCTTTAAAGAGGTAAAGCCTTTTTAATATTATTATTATTATTATTATTTATTTACTCTAGAGGGCATAGAGCCCTTAGCTAATACCTCGTTTTAGTGACCTATATAGAAAAAACCCTAAAATAAGGGGGAAAACCTATATATAGTAGTAGGTATAGGTACTAAAGAGGCTTAAGTTAAGCCCTAAGTAATGCCTATTATAAAAATTAATACACTATTAGCTAAGCTTTAGTTATAGTTACTAAAAGAAGTTTAATAAAAAGTATAAGTAATATATATAAAAAGGTATATAAAAATATATTAAATTTAAGGGAGAGAAGTAAGGACTTTATAGTTTTATATTAAGCTTTATTTAAGGCTAAGCTAAGTTACTAAAAGAGGCATAGTATACTAGCTATATACTATAAAACGTAAGGTAATGTAAAAGGGTATAAAAAGTTATAGAAGGTTATAGGTTATAATATAGCTATACTACTAATTTAAAGGTATATTAATTATTAAATTAAGTAATTATTATATACTAAATTATTAAAAGTTATTAATTTAATAGGTATTAAATATAGAACTAAATTAAGCCTTAGTAATAAGTAGTGTAGGTATAGTATAGTAGTAAAATAGTAGTTATTAATTACTTAAATAGGTTTAGTGTATTAATAAATAATTTAATAAATAATTTAAAGTACTACTTTTTTTTTATAAATAAAGGGGACCCTTTTAAAGGTTTTTTTTTTTTTCTTTTTTTTTCTCTTTATATTTAATTAAAAAATTATAAATATCCCTTTCTCTTTTAAAATTTAATATAAAGCTATTTTAGTCTTTATATTAAGGTTAATTTAAACCTTTAGTATTATAATAATCCTAAATAATAAAGAAAATAGTTAGTTAATTAAAAGTTAAAGGCCTTTTAGTAAGTATTTAGTCCCTCTTTATACTTATTTAAGCTTTAACTTTAATTTATATAAAGTATAAAGTAGGCATTTCTATACTCCCTTTACTTTATTAAAATAAAAAATCTTAATATCTATTACTATAATTAATTTAATAAATATTTAATATAGATTTATAGTAAGGCTATTATAGCTAATTTAGATTTTAAGTATTAATTTAAACTATTTTAAATATATATAGCTTAGTAAATTATACTTAGTAAGTTTAAGGTTTAAAGTAAAGCTAAGTTAAATATTAATTAAAGTAAGCTTTACTTAATATAATAATAGTTTATAATATAGTATAAAAAGTTATAAACTTTTAGGCTTAATATAATTTAAGTAATTTTATAGTATTTAATATAAGTTTAACTTAATACCTTAATAAAGGTATATTAGTAATTAATATTATATAGTGTAATTTATATAGAGTTATTTAATAAATAGCTAAGCACTTTATTAATATTAAATTAGCTTTAATATAGGGTTTAAGTTAAGCCTTTATTATAACTACTAGCTATAGTAGTATTTTTAAGTGTAAAATATTAGTTTATATAGATTAAATTACTTATTTATTAAAGTAATAGAATAACTTAATAAAATAGTCTTTAATAAAAGTAAGTATAGCTTATATTAGCTTTAAAGTAATAATAAAAAGGTTTAAAAATAGAAAAAAAGGGGATAATAATAATAATAATAAAGTAAAAGGGAGAGAGGTTTAAAGAAAAGGCTATAGTAAAAGAGATATAAAGATATATAAGCAGCTTTATAGCTAGCTTTATAGCTAATAAGTTTAGGTTTTTTTATTTTCTTTTATTTTTTCTTTTTATTTTTATTTCTCTTTTTTTTTTTATTATTATTTTTATTTATTTTTTTATTTTATTTGTTTTTTTATAAATAAAATAAAATAATTTAAAGCTTAATTTAGTTATATATTAATATTAATATAAATACTAAAGTGTAATATATTAGCGGTTTAAAGTAGTAAAGATAAAGTAATAAAAGGGCCTATATTAAGCCTATATTAAAGACTAAAAGGTATTATTATTTATTACTATTTCTTTTATAAAGTAAGGGTAAGTTAAAAGTATAAAAAGTAATTAGTTTTAAAGAGCTACTTTATTAAGTATTATATAAAGTTAAATTAATTAAAAGTAATATAAATTTCCTTTAAGTTTTAAATTAAATTTACTTTAAACCTTAAAAAGTAAAGGTAATTATATTTAAAGTATTAAAGAATAAAGTAGTAAATATCTTTATAATTACTTTAATAATAGTATATTAATAAGTCTATATTAAAGATATAATAGAAATAAAGAAAGAAGTTAAAGTTAATTTTTTTAATATAAAGCTAAATTAAAGCTAATAATTTAAACTTAATAAAATAATAGTAAAGTTAAAATACCTTTTTTTTAAAGTAAAAGTTAAAGTTTTATTTAACTATAATAAAGTATTAACTTAAGTATTAATAAGCTATTAAGGCTTATTTTTAAAGCTATTACTTTTTTTAGTTTAATTTTAATGTTTTAAATATAAAGGATATAGTAAGGTTTAATAAAGGTTAAGTTAAAAATAGTATATAATTAATATAAAGTTATTTTTTATATTAAGCACTATATTAAAGGTAGGTTATTATTAAAATATAGGCTATTTAGATTTTATTAGCTATTTTATTTATTTTAATTTTATTATAAAATTATTAAGCTTAGTAATTAAGGTATAGGTTTAAAGGGGGGATTATTACTTTAATTTTAACTAAAAACTATAATATAGTTTTATAAGTATTAATAATAGTATAAAGGTATTAAGTTTACTTTATAGTAAAGGCTTTAATAATACCTTTAGCTATATCTTTATATTTAATTAAAGTATAATATAAGCCTATACTATAATTAATAAAGCTTTAAATAACTTAAATATAAAGAAGTTTAAATTTATATAGTAAATACCTTTAAATAGATATAAAAAGTATAGTAAAGGTAAGTTATTACTATATTAATTTTATAGTAAGCTTAAGTTAGTAGGCTTTTTATTAAAGTTTATAGTAAATTTAAATATTAAAGAATTAAGCTAACTATATTAACTAAATTATTATAGTTTTAAGTTAAATTAATATTATTATTAGCTATCTCTTTTTATTAAAGTAAATAAGTTTACTTTTTTATAAATAAAACTTTAGGCTTAATTTATAAAACTATTTTTAATAAATTACTTAAATAGTTTTAAATTAAGCTTAAGTCTCCTTTATTATATAGCTATATATTAAAATATTAATATTATTAAAAAAGCTAAGTATTAGTATAAAGTTAACTATTATAAGTTTAATATAAAATAAAGTAATATAAAAAAAAAAGAGAATTAAAAATATAAAGGACCCTTAAAGGACCCTTATAGACACTATATAAAGGGCTGCTATTTAGCTATTAAATATAAAGTAAGCTTTATATAAAGTAATAAAGGCTTAGGTTTAGTATATTATTTATATAAAAAGATTAATAAAGACTATTATATAGATAAGTTTTATATAATATATTATATTAAAAGTAGTTAAAATATTAAGCTAAAGAAGTAATATAATACAGCTATAGTGCTATACTATATATATAGCTTTTATTAAAATAATAAAGGCTACCTCTATAGAATAATTAATATAATTACCTATTTAAAGCTTTAAAAAAGCGCTACCCTCTTTAGCTATATAAGTAATCTATACTACTATTACTACTTTTAATACCTTACCTATAATATTAAAAAGAGAGATTAGTCTTTATATATAAATATACTTTCTTTCTTTAAATAACTTTCTTAGCTTATAAAAAACTATAACTTTAGCTTTTTAAAATAAAGTTAAGTAATACTTAATATAGCAGTATATATTAAGTAAATTAAAAAAAACGTTAATAAATAGTTTACTATAAGCTTTAAGGAACTTTACTAAAAGCTTATTAAGTTTAAAGGCTTTTTAATTAATTAATTCTTTAATTATATTATATATCTCTAAGGCTATAAAGCAGTCTTCCTTTAAAAATATAGTAAAGTTAAGTTAAAGGCTAAGGTTAGCTAATATATTATTTATATAAGTAGTTAAGGTAAAAAAGAATTTATTAAAAAATACCTTTACTTTATTATAGTAAAAGGTAATTAAAGGTATACTATTATTACTATAGTAAAGGGCTAAAACTTAAGTAGTTTTAAATAATAAATTACTATAAAATTAAGTTTATTATTTTAGTTTTTAAAGGTTACTCTTTTTAGCTATTATATTTATTACTATATAGCGCTAAAAGCTATATTATTTTTTATAAATAACTTATTTTTAATTTAAAGCTATATTAATAGTAGCCTATTAGCTTATTTTAATATAATAGTATTACTAAAGTCTTTAAATATATTTTATATTATAAATAGCTTTATAAACCTTAAAGGTTTACTATAGCTATACTTTAAAGGCATTATAAAGGCCCTTTAATATAAAAAGGGTAGTAATAGTAATAAATTTAATTATAAACTATATAGTAAAGGAGTTAATTTAATAAAGAGTATTAAGGATAATTAATATAAAAAAGAGGTAAAATTAATATACTATCTCTATAGTAATAAGCGTTTTATTTATTTAAAGTTATTTAAAATAATATAAAGGTTATTTAATAGTAGTAGTTATAAAACTATAATTATAGAAAGTAATATAAATAAATTATAAAATATAATTAAATTTAATAAGGTTTAATTCTTTTAAAAATTAAGTTTAAAGGTTAGTAAAAAACTAAATATAGTTAATAATACTATCTCTTTTACTTTATATTTATTATATTATTTTACTTTAAAATATAATAAGTTTAAGTTACTACTAAGCTATAACTATTAAAAGTTTATTACTATTAAGTAATATATAATTATATTAGTTTTAAAGGGAGTAATATTAATTAAAGTTATTAATAAAGATATAGTAATACTATAGTAGTTTTATAAAGAGGTTATAAAGAAGAGTTATTTAATTATAGTAATAAATAAAAAAGTAAATAAAGTAAATATTAATATTATAGAGGGTTATAGTATATTAATTAATACTAAACTATATTATTTATAAGCTAAGGCTATATTAATAGTAAATATAAATAGCTATTCTTTTACTTTAAATTATAAATTAGTAAAAACTTAAGCTTAAGTTTAAAGGGTCTTTATTAATACTATATAGTTCTTAAATCACTATTATATTAGTTTTAAATTAAAACTTAAAAGCTAAGTAAATAAATTATATTTTCTTTTATATATTTTAATATATTACTTATAATATTATATTTAATTAAAGGGTAAAGGGGTTTTTTATAATAAAGGGGCTAACTTAATGCTAAGGTAATAGCTAAAAAAGGCTTTAATAGTGCTTTAAAGCCTTAGTAAAGGGAGTATAAATATTATATTAAAGCCTAAGTATTAGTTATAGCTACTTTAAGGGTATTTATTACGCTTTTAAAGTAAAGCTTTATTAAAGAGGGTATTATTAGCTTATTTATATTAGCTATAGGTTTAAACCTTAGTTTAGCTATTTATATTTATAAAGGTTAGTATAGGTAAGGCAGTAAAGCTACTAAGCTAGTTTAAATATATAATATAGGCTTTTATTTAATAGTTATTAATAATTAAGTAATGTTTTAATTAAATAAAGTAAGTACTTATATAGTTAGTGTATTATTTCTACTTTATATTTATAATAGCTAAGTAATTAGTTTTAAAAGCGTACTTAATAGCAGTATAGTAGCTATAATATAAAGTTATAGTATAATATATAGTAATATAACTAAATTTAAAGTATTAATAGTATTAATATAGGTAAAGAGCTTTATTATATAGTTTAGCTTTAAATATTTTAGCTTTATAAATAACTTCTCTATAATATAGTTTATTAGCTATATTAATATCTTTAATTTTAAAAATAAAGGGGGCTTATATTATAATACTATAGGGTTTTTATATTATAACCTTAGTAATACTACTACTATTAATAAAGGTAAAGTAGTGGAAGATATCTTTCTTAGTAACTTAATATATATAATAAATAGAGAATTCTTTAATAATAATATTAAATATTTATTAGTTTAGTATTATATTTAAGCTAAAGGTAGTTTAAACTTATTTTATATCTTTAGTATAAGGTTAAGCTATATCTTTAAAGGTAACTATTATATTATTATTATAAAGGTACTTTATAGCTACTATAGTGTCTTTACTTATAGCTTTATTGATAGTATAAATAATATCTTTTAAGCTATATTATTTAATTACTTTATTAATTAAGTTACCTTTAATAATAGTCTTTTTATAAATATAAAGCAGTATTACTATAAAGGTAGCTAAGTAAATAAGTCTATTAATTATTAAAATAACATTACTAGCTATAATTTTAGCCTATATTATAGCTAATATAGTTTTAAGCTAAATAGCCTTTTTAATTACCCTTTTAACTATTACTTTAAGGTTAGTAGTTATAACTAGTTTTTAAGGGTTAGTAAGTTGCCTATAATAAGCCTATATTATTTCTATATTAATAATATATAAAACAACCTTTTAAACTCCTTTTAGCGAGAAGGTTAGTATAAACTTAATAATTTTATTATATTTCTATTATAAATAAACTAGTACTTAGTCTTAAGCTATATTAACTATAGTATTAACTTAGTTTTTTATTATAAACTTACTATAGTAAGTAAAGGGATTATAATAGCTCTATAAAATGCTATAGTTTTCTATATTAATATTTATTATTATTACACTACTTACTACACTTACGCTTTAAGCCTAATACACTATTATAAAGAGAGGTAAATAAGTATAGTAAAACTTTTTATCTGCTTTTTAAGTTAATTTAAGTTAATTCTGTAGCGTTATTACAGTGCAGGCGAAATCGCAAAAGTTTCTCTTTTTAATATTATATTATAACTACTATATATCTTTATTAAACTATAAAAGATATAGCTAATAAATAAAGCCTTAAAAATAGAAAATATAAGTTAATTAATAAAGCTTTAAAGAAAAAAAAGTATACCTTTAAGGCTAACTTATATTAAAGATAATATAGAACTATAGTAAAGCTTTAAAAAAGAAAAATATAGCTTATAAGTAAAGTATTAAAGAAAAAAGAAGTATACCTTTAAAGCTATTTTATATTAAAAATAATATAAAACTATAGTAAAGCTTTAGAGAAAAAAATATAGCTTATAAATAAAGCTTTAAAAAAGAAAGATATAAGCTAATAAATAAAGCTTTAAAGAAAAAAGTAAAAAAGAGAGAAATATACTATAACTATATATATTAAAGCTAAACTTAATATAATATTAAACTAAATATATTATAAAACTAAACTACTATTTTTATTTATTATTTATAATATTAAAAGCTATACTTTATATTAGCTTTACTTTAAATTTACTGTTAATTTATTTTATTACTACTTTTTATATTTTAATTCCCTTTATTATCTTTTACCTTTCTTTTACTTTAATTTTAAATTAAAGCTATAATAAAATTATATACCTTTTATAAAATATTATTTTATTTCTTTAAAGTATTAATAATATATTATATTTATAGTATTATTTTATTTTAAAATAAAGCTAATTTAGCTTTACTTTATTTTCTCTTTACCTTTTTATTATATTATTATATAAAATATATTACTATATTTTAAATAGCTTTTTATTTATTTTTTTATATACTTTATTATTACTATAGTAATATTAATATAAATTTAAAATAAATTTATATTAATAGCTTTATTAAAAATATAAAGATTTTATATATTTATTACTTTTTTAATAGCTTTTTTATAAAATGTAATATTTAAATTAATTTATAATATTAATTAAATACTATATTAAAACTATATTAAATAAAGACTTACTTTTTTATAAACCTTTTTTTACTTTAAATACTTAAAATAAATATTATTATTATTTAATTAAATATATAATAATTTAATATTAAAGTGAAGGTAGTTTTAATATAAATATTTATTAAAGGGATTATAATAATATTTTATAATATTTTTTAATTTAATTAAATAAAGTAAGTAAAGGGAATTATATAGTGCTTTAAGCTAAATATAGTTTAATAATAATATTAAATTAAATAAAAAATAATTATTTATATTTTTTTTAATAGTTAAATTTAATAGTATTTTCTTTAATATAATATAATTAAATTAAAATTAATACTAAAGTAAAACTATTATAATAAAGGGAGAGAGAGATATCTATAATTTTTAATAATAAAAAAAGAAAAAAAAGAAAATTTTAAATAAAGTAAAGAAAGCCCTCTTTATAGTTAAAAGACCCCCCTCCCCCTTTATAGTAATTAACAAATAGCTAGTAGCTAAACTATATAGTCTTTATAGTACTATATAAACCTTTATAAAAGCTAATAGTTAATTTTAAATAATAAAGTAATAACTTACTAAATATAAAGTAATATTAAGTTAAACTTTAATTTAAGTATTAAAGGTAATATATTACTCTTTACTACTATTATACTATATTATTATTATTAAATTTCTATCCCTTTACTATATTACTTTAATAACGCTATTTATTTATATATTTTTTAATAATACTAGCTAAGATAAGCTAGTTATATATTAATATTTATAATTAATAACTACTTAAAGCTACCTTAGCTTTAAGGTAAATACTCTATAGTAATATATAGGTTTTTCCCTTTACACTAAGGTTTTTTCTATATAGATTAATTAGTAGAGGTATTAAACACTAGGCTTACTATAGCCTAGCTAGCATATATATATAATAAAATTACCTACACTACTATAGCCCTATAGAAACAACTTTAATTCTCTTAAAAAGTTAATAAAAAGATTTATTAAGTTTATTTACCCCTCTCTTTAATAATATATTAAGCTTAAAGTATAAATATAGTAAATAATATAATTTTTATAGGGAGAGCAGGGGTAGGCTCGTTTCGCGCTCTACGCTAGTCAGCGTCGGAGCCTGGCTAAGCGTAGGGAGGGGACAATAACTCACTAAAGGGCCTTTAACTTTTAATTAACTAAGTATTTTTTAGCTACTTAGAATTAACATAATATTAAGGGTCTATACTAGTTTTACATTAAAAATTAAGATATTTTATATTAAAAGTTAAAGAAAGGGAAAGTATATATAATTTTTTAATTAAATTTAAAAAAAAAGAGAAAAAAAAGAAAAGCCTTTTAAAAAAGTACTCTTTTTTTATAAAAAAAAAGCTACTGTTTAAATTACTTATTAAATAATTTATTAATATATTAAACTTCTTTAAAAAATTAATAGCTATTTACTTATTATTATACCTCCTTTATATTAATTATTACTAAGCTGTAATTTAAATCTATACTTAATAGCTATTAACTTAATAGCTTAAAAACAATAAAATAATTTAATTTATAATAATAATTTAATTTAATAATTAATATAGCTAAAATTAATAGTATAGCTATACTATAACCTATAAATTACTATAAATTATTAAGTTACTTTATATTATTTTAATATAATTAATATATTTAAACTCCTTTAAATATTTAACTTAGCTTTAAATAAAAATTAACTTAAGCTTATAATACCTTTAACCTCTTTTATTAACTTTAATATAGTAACTATACATTTTTTATACCTTTTTATATTTTATATATATATTACTTACATTATTTACTAAACTTCTTTTAATAACTATAACTATAAGCTTAGTTAATAATATATTAATTTTTATAATTAGTATTATTAAAGGCTTAAATTAAGCTCTTTTTTATACTATTTCTATTATTATATATACATTTTCCTCTTTATTTTAAGGTTTTTTCTACATAAATTATAAAGTAAAGGTACTAGCTAAGGTCTTTATAGCCCCTTAGTGTATTTAAATAATACAAATTAATAATAATATAATTTTTATAAATATAAATAATAGAAATTATAGCTTTATTTAAAGTTATTACTACTTCTTTATAAAAAAAAGTAGCTTTATAAATAGCCTTTAAGTAAAACTTAAGCTTATAATAGTTTAAAATAAAATATTAGTTTATTATATATAAAATATAATAAAATTATTAAGCTTATTTTCATAGTTTTACTATAAAAAGTATAGAATATCATTCTTTATATTATTAATATAAAAATAACCTATACTTAATATAGTACCTCTTTAATTAATAATAATAATATTATTATAGTTATAATAAAGAACCTTAAAGAGATAGTTAAATAAGTAGTTAAAATAGCTTTTTAACTTAAACTTAATTTAAATATAATATAGGTATTTATTATAGCTTAAGTAGCTTTAAATATTATTTAAAGGTATATTATAATATACCTCTTAGCTATTATAGTAGTTTTACTTTAAATTTATTGTAAAGCTTTAATTAAAAGTCCCTTTATTAATAAAATAGAAAAGACTTATTTCCTTAAAGGAATTATATATACTATTAACTATGTTATTAATATTAATATTACTATAATTATAATGGATTCGAGCTAGTGGCTCGGATCCTAGATGTATAATAATGTAGAGAGGGCTTATTAGCTTTATTAGGAAAGAATAGGGGATATATACTACCTATAAAGCCCTACTATACTTTTATTAAAACTATTTTTAATAGGGCTTTATTAGAACTTTATTAAATAAATATATAGAGATTTAGAAGTATATAAATTAATAAAAAAAAGAGAGGGATAAAGGACTTCCTTTCTTTTTATAGTTAATAATAACTTTATTAATATTAAATTACAGTAGCTATTTAAGCTAGTTTATAATATTTATTAACTATTAATAAATATAGTAAAGTTAATATAAACTTAATAAATAATAACTACTAAAGTTAATTTAATAATATTTATAAGCTATACTTTCTTTAAAAAATAGTTATATAATATAAAGTGTAATTAGTAGAGATATATCTTTATATAGCAATAATAAAGGCAGTAATATAGAATACTATATCTATAACCTTTATAATAACTATAGTCCTTATATTAAAATAGCTTAAATATAAACTACTCTTTATAAAAATATTATATAATAGTAATAAAGCCTTTTTTTAAGTATAATAAAGCTTTATAGTTTATAAATTAAAGGCTAACTTAAACTTTATTAGTATTAATTATAATAAATAGTTTTTAATTTATTAAAACTTAGGCTTAAAAATATAGAAATATATTACCTTATTTTTTAAATTAAGGTATATCTTTAAATATAACTCTTAATACTTTCTTTAATACTTTAATAATATATTTATAGACCTTTATTAAAAGAAATAAGTAGTTTTTAAATTAAAGTAGCTTAAATAATATAAAGATAAGCGTTTTAATAACTTTTATATTTATTTTAAGTAAAAGCTTATTTTTACTAAAGGTATTAATTAAGTAAATATAGTAAAACTCTTTAAGCTTTATACTATACTTAATAAATATATATATACCTATTATATAAACTATAATATCCTCTATAATAATTATTATAAAGTAGTTAAATATTATTATAATATTACTTTAAATATTAACTTTTACTACTTAAAAGAATATACTAAAGCCTATTAATATAATTATTAAGCTTAGAACTATAAAGGGGATATTTCTATAACTAATATTAATATTACTACCTTTAAAAACGTTGCTTTAAAGATAAATAAAGGGCCTATAAAGAATAAAGCTTAAGGTAAAATATTTTACTTAATAAAGAGTAAATAAGCACTATAAATTAAATAAAATATTATTAAATAGTAGCGTTAAGTAAGTTAATATTTATATTATAGTATAGTAAAATACTATATTTAAGGTTATAACCTTCTTTTTATTTATTATTTAAATAAAGTAGCTATTTAAATATATAAGGTTTTTAATAAAGAGATAGTAAATAAACCTTTTAAGTTTAATTTAAAAAAAGAGATATATATTACTTAAGTCTTAATAATAAATATTAATTTAGTAATAAATTATATTATCAACTTTTTAATAACTTAGTGTATTTATATAAAGAGATAAAAAGCTATATAAAGAAACTACTATTTCTTCTACTTATTCTTTATAATAATACTATATTCTTTATTACTTAGGTTAATAGTAGTTATAATAGTTTTATTACTATGAGTAAATATATTATATAATACTTAAAACTTTAATATATCCCCCTCTCTATACTATAATAAATTATTATAGTAATAAAAGCTACTTTAAAATAAAACTAAGCCTTTATAAAGCGCCTATATATTACTTATTTAGTTTACTTTATAGCTAATATTAATAAATAAGTATTCTTTATTATAGCTTATATAATTCTAAGTCTTTTATATAATTATATCTTTAAATTACCTTAGTTATTATAAAATAGAATTAAAATTTATACTACTTAACGCTATTTTATTATAAAGGTTTAATTAAGCCTTTAAATTTAAGCCTTTAATAACTATTATACTTTTATCTTTACTATAGTAATATTAAAATCTATTTATATAGCCTTAATATAATATATAGCTAAATTAAATATATTTATTACCTTTATAATAAAAAGTTTAAAAGAGATTAATACTATTTTATTAAATATAGTAAATAGCTTTATCCCTTTAAATAGTAATATTACTATATAGCTTTTACTTAAGTTATAGAATTTTATAGATATTTTTAATAAAAAGAAAGTAAATACTCTTTTACTATATTAAAGCTATTTAAATTACTATATATACTTATAAAATAACTTAAATAGCTTTACTTTAAAACTTTTATAAACGCTATTATATAATATACTTTATAACTAACTCCTTAAAATTTAAAAATAAATTATAAACCTTATAAATAAAGGTTAAATTTAAGTATTATTTTCTTTAGCTATAATATTAATTCTATTTATTAAAAAGGTAGGTAAGGGATAGTAATTTTATATTAACTATTATACTTTAAATAAAGTTATAAATTAAAATTAATACTTATTATTATTAATAAAGAAAACTTTATAATTTTTAATAAAGGCTAAATAGTTTATAAAACTTAATATTTATATAGCCTTTTATTACCTATAGGTAGTAGTAGGGAATAAACACTTTATAGCTTTTTATATATAATTTAGCCTCTTTAAGTAGCTTATCTACCCCTTTAGCTTAGCTAAGGCCTTAGCTATATTTTAATAATATATTAATAATGCTTTAAGTAATACCTTTAAGCTATATATTACTACTTACCTTAATAATATTTTAATTTATATTAATAGGTTTTAAAAGAATTATATTTAATATATATAAAAGGTTCTCTCTTACCTTTATAAAGTAAGCCTTTACTTTAATATTAATAAATACACTTTTAATATAAAGGAGGTAAAGTATTTAAGGTTTATTATTTATATAAAGTATAAACTTTACTTCAATTTAAAGAAAATTATAACTATTTACAATTAAAAGGCCTTTATTAAAGTATAAAGGGTTTAAAGCTTCTTTAGTTTTATAAACTTTTATTAAAAATTTATAGCTAGCTTCTTTAACTTTATTAGCTTACTCTTTATATTTATTAAAAAGGGTATATTATTTATTTAGTTAATAAAATATAAAGGTACTTTTATTACTTTAAAAAATATATTTATTATATACTTAATTTTAGCTTAATAAAATTTTAAAAGGGACACTATAATTAAGGCTAATGCCTTAAAGAAGGTATTAAAGGGTTACCTATTTTAATATAATAAAGAAGGTATTTTATAATTAATAGCTTATTACTTAGCTTATTTATTAAACACTAAGTAGAATTATATAATTTATAATAAAAAACTATTAAGTATTATCTCTTACTTTAAAGCTTAGTTAACTAAATTATATAGTATAGCTTAACTATTTATAATTTTTACTAACTATAAAAACCTAAAGTATTTTACTAGTTTATATAAAATATTAAAATAGTAAGTATAATAAATAGAAATATTAATATTTTTTAACTTCTACCTTTATTACTACCTTAGCTTATAAGCTACTAAATTAAATACTTTTTTATAATATAAATAAAATAGAAGCTATAACTTTACTAACCTTTAAAGCTTAATTTACTTTATTTTAATTTTTACTATTAATATATAAAAGGAACACTAATTTAACTTTACTTAAAATTCTATTAAAACTTCTATAGTTACCTTAGCTTTAATAGTACTATTATTTAAATATAAGCTATTTTTAAAGAAGTATATTAAAAACCTTTAAAATTAAGCTTTAGTAGTAAACTTAACTTACTATATAAAGCTATAAGCTTTATATAATAAAGTATAGTATTTTTTATTTAAAGTTATTACTAAGGCTTAAATAAAAAATTATAGTATTAATATTTATAAAGCGCTATTGTTTTAAAGGTAACTATAAGTACTATAATATAAGCTCTTTATAACTATATTAATTTAGTGTATATATAATTCTCCTTTACTAAAATATCTAAAGAAAAATATAACTTTTTAAGCCTTTTATTATAACTTTTATTAAAATAAAATATTTATTAATATAGTATAGTATATTTATAATTACTTTTACTATAAAGAATATAAAAGCTATAAGCTTTAATAAAGCTACCTTTAGCTAATTTTAATACTAAACTATTATTAGTTTTAAATCTTAATTAACTTTATAATAAAGCTACTTACTTTAAATAATTAAGTACTATAGTACTTTATAGTTATTATAAATTATTTCTTTAAATATATTTAACTAAAGGCAATAGTAAATATAATAGTTAAGGAGTGTATTATTTAATTTTTATTTTATTAATAATATTTTTATAGCTTTCTTTATAATATTATCTTTAACTATAGTTTAAATTAAGTTAGCTTCTTTTAGTTTACTTTTTACTTTTTAATAAAAATTAAATAGTTACTCTTTACTATTTATTATTTTTAAATAAATAAAGATATAAAGTAAGTAAATTAAAAAGTATAGGTAGCTTTTTATATAGTAGTAGAATTTTTATAATATAATTAGCTATTTTACCTTTTTATTTATTAGCTAATATTAAATAACTATATATTTATAGTAATTAAAATAAGTGTAAGTATAGTAATTTATAAATATAATATAAAACTTATTTAATATTTATTAAAATTACTTTAAAGCTATATATCCCTTAAGGGTTATATAGTTTAATTCTTTAAGTATATTTAAAAAAGTATATAATTAGCTTAAATAGTAATTAACTTTATTTAATGATATTGATAAAATACTTAAAATAAATTATAATACTTTACTAAGTACTTTTAAGTTAAGGATTTTATATAGCTTAATTTATAATATATTAAAACTAACTATTTTAATTATAAGCTTAATTAAATTATAGTAAAATACTATATTCTTAAGGTCTTTATATCTCTTACTATATACTTTAATATCTTAAGTAGTATTTATTTAATCTTTTATATTAATTTTATTAAATATATAATAAATAACCCTTTACCTTTTTAAATAATTTAAAATATATTATTATTATTTATTATTATTTATTTACTCTAGGGGGCATAGAGCCCTTAGCTAGTACCTTATCTTAGTGACCTATATAGGAAAAACCCTAAAATAAAGGGGAAAACCTATATATAGTAGTAAATATAGTTACTAAAAGGGCTTAAGTTAAGCTTTAAGCAGTGCTTATTATAAAAATTAATATACTACTAATTAAGCTTTAGCTATAGTTACTAAAAGGAGTTTAGTAAAGAATATAAATAGTATATATAAAAAGGTATATAAAAATATATTAAATTTAAAGAGAGGGAGTAAGGACTCTATAGTTTTATATTAAGCTCTATTTAAGGCTAAGTTAGGTTACTAAAAGGGGCGTAGTATACTAACTATATACTATAGAACGTAAGGCAATGTAAAAGGGTGTAAAAGGTTATAGGTTATAATATAGCTATACTACTAATTTAGGGGTACGTTAATTACTAAATTAAGTAATTATTATATACTAAATTATTAGGAGTTACTAATTTAGTAGGTATTAAATATAAAACTAAATTAAGCCTTAGTAGTAAGTAATATAGATATAGTGTAGTAGTAAAATAGTAGTTATTAATTACTTAAATAGGTTTTATATACTAATAAATAATTTAATAAGTAATTTAAAGCGCTGCTCTTTTTCTATAAATAAAGGGGACCTCTTCAAAGGTTTTTCCTCTTTTCCTCTTTTCTTCTCTTTATACTTAATTAAAAAATTATAAATATCCCTTTCTCTTTTAAAATTTAATATAAAGCTATTTTAATCTCTATATTAAGGCTAGTTTAAACCTTTAATATTATATTAATCCTAAATAGTAAAGAAAATAGCTAGTTAATTAAAAGTTAAAGGCCTTTTAATAAGTATTTAGTCCTTTTTTACACTTATTTAAGCTTTAACTTTAATTTATATAGAGTATAAAGTAGGCATTTTTATACTCCCTTTACTTTATTAAAATAGAAAATCTTAGTATTTATTACTATAATTAGTTTAATAAATATTTAATATAGATTTATAGTAAAGCTACTATAGCTAACTTAAATTTTAAATATTAGTTTAAACTATTTTAAATATATATAATTTAATAAGTTATATTTAGTAAGTTTAAAGTTTAAAGTAAAGCTAAGTTAAATATTAATTAAAGTAAGCTTTACTTAATATAGTAGTAGTTTATAATATAATATAGAAAGTTATAAACTTTTAAGCTTAATATAACCTAAGTAATTTTATAGTATTTAATATAAGTTTAACTTAATACTTTAGTAAAGGTATATTAGTAACTAATATTATATAGTGTAATTTATATAAAGTTATTTAGTAAATAGCTAAGCGCTTTATTAATGCTAAATTAGCTTTAATATAGAGTTTAAGTTAGGCTTTTATTATAACTATTAACTATAGTAGTATTTTTAAGTATAAAATATTAGTTTATATAAACTAAATTATTTATTTATTAATATAATAAAATAACTTAATAAAATAGTCTTTAATAGAAGTAAATAAGGCTTATATTAGCTTTAAAGTAGTAATAAAAGGATTTAAAAATAAAAAAAAGAGAGATAATAATAGTAGTAATAAGGTAAAGGGGGGAGGGGTTTAAAAAAAAGGCTATAGTAAAAGAGGTATAAGGATATATAAATAGCTCTATAGCTAGCTTTATAGCTAATAAGTTTAGGTTTTTTTATTTTCTTTTATTCTTTCTTTTTATTTTTATTTCTCTTTTTTTTTTATTATTATTTTTATTTATTTTTTTATTTTTATTTTTTATAAATAAAATAGAATAATTTAAAGCTTAATTTAGTTATATATTAATATTAATATAAATACTAAAGTGTAATATATTAGCGGTTTAAAGTAGTAGAGATAAAGTAATAAAAAGGCCTATATTAAGCCTATATTAAAAACTAAAAGATACTATTATTTACTACTATTTCTTTTATAAAGTAAAGGTAAGTTAAAAGTATAAAAGGTAATTAGTTTTAAAAAGCTACTTTATTAAATATTATATAGAGCTAAGCTAGTTAAAGGTAATATAAATTTCCTTTAAATTTTAAATTAAGCTTACTTTAAACCTTAAAAAGTAAAGGTAGTTATATTTAAAGTATTAAAAAATAAAGTAATAAATATCTTTATAATTACTTTAATAATAATATATTAATAAATCTATATTAAAGATATAGTAAAAGTAAAGAAAGGAGTTAAAGTTAATTTTTTTAATATAAAGCTAAATTAAAGCTAATAATTTAAACTTAATAAAGTAATAGTAAAGTTAAAGTATTTTTTTTTTAAAATAAAAGTTTAGATTTTATTTAATTATAATAAAGTATTAATTTAAGTATTAATAGGCTATTAAGGCTTATTTTTAAAGCTATTACTTTTTTTAGTTTAATTTTAGCGTTTTAAATATAAAGAATATAATAAAGTTTAGTAAAGGCTAAGTTAAAAGCAGTATATAATTAATATAAAGTTATCTTTTATATTAAATGCTATATTAAAGGTAGGTTATTATTAAAGTTTAAGCTATTTAAATTTTATTAGCTATTTTATTTACTTTAATTTTATTATAAAATTATTAAGCTTAATAGTTAAAATATAGGTTTAAAGAGAGAATTATTACTTTAGTTTTAATTAAAAACTATAGTATAGCTTTATAAATATTAATAATAATATAAAGGTATTAAATTTACTTTATAGTAAAGGCTTTAATAATATCTTTAACTATACCTCTATATTTAATTAAAATATAAAATAAATCTATACTATAGTTAGTAAAGCTTTAAATAACTTAAGTGTAAAGGAGTTTAAATTTATATAATAAATACCTTTAAATAAATATAAAAAGTATAGTAAAAGTAAGTTACTATTATATTAATTTTATAGTAAGCTTTAGTTAATAAGCTTTTTATTAAAGTTTATAGTAAATTTAAATACTAAAGAAATAAGCTAACTATATTAGCTAAACTATTATAGTTTTAAATTAAATTAGTATTATTATTAGCTATCTCTTTTTATTAAAGTAAATAAGTTTACTTTTTTATAAATAAAACTTTAGATTTAATTTATAAAACTATTTTTAATAAACTACTTAAGCAGTCTGTAATTAAGCTTAAGTCTTCTTTATTATATAGCTATATATTAAAATATTAATATTATTAAAAAAGCTAAGTATTAATATAAAGTTAACTATTATAAGTTTAGTATAAAGCAAGGTAATATAAAGAAGAAAGAGAATTAAAGATATAAAGGACTTTTAAAGGACCTCTATAAGTACTATATAAAGGGCTACTATTTAATTATTAAATATAAGGTAGGCTTTATATAATATAGTAAAGGCTTAGGTTTAATATACTATTTATATAAAAAAATTAGTAAAGATTATTATATAAATAAGTTTTATATAATATATTATATTAAAAGTAGCTAGAATATTAAGTTAAAGAAGTAATATAGTACTACTATAGTATTATACTATATATATAGCTTTTATTAAAATAGTAAGGGCTACTTTTATAGAATAATTAATATAATTATTTATTTAAAGCTTTAAAAAAGCGCTACTCTTTTTAGCTATATAGGTAATTTATACTACTACTATTACTTTTAATACTTTACTTATAATATTAAAAAAGGAGATTAATCTTTATATATTAATATACTTTCTTTCTTTAAGTAACTTTTCTAGCTTATAAAGAATTATAACTTTAGCCTTTTAAAATAAAGCTAAGTAATACTTAATATAGTAGTATATATTAAGTAAGTTAAAAAGAATATTAATAAATAGTTTATTATAGGCTTTAAGGAACTCTATTAAGAGCTTATTAAGTTTAAAGGCTTTTTAATTAGTTAATCCTTTAATTATATTATATATCTTTAAGGCTATAAAAAAGTCTTCCTTTAAAAATATAGGAAAGTTAAGTTAAGGGCTAAGGTTAGCTAATATATTATTTATATAGGTAGTTAAAGTAGGAAAATATCTATTAAAAAATACCTTTACTTTATTATAATAAAAGGTAGCTAAAGGTATACTATTACTAGTATAGTAAAGGGCTAAAATTTAAATAGTTTTAAGTAATAAGCTACTATAAAGTTAAGCTTATTATTTTAGTTTTTAAAGGTTACTTTTTTTAGCTATTATATTTACTATTATATAGTATTAAAAGCTATATTATTTTTTATAAATAACTTATTTTTAATTTAAAGCTATATTAATAGTGGCTTATTAGCTTACTTTAGTATAGTAGTATTGCTAAAGTCTTTAGGTATATTTTATATTATAAATAGCTTTATAAACCTTAAGGGTTTACTATAGCTATATTTTAAAGGCATTATAAAGGCCTTTTAATATAAAAAGTATAGTAATAGTAATAAGTTTAATTATAAATTATATAATAAAGAAGTTAATTTAATAAAGGGTATTAAAAATAATTAATATAAAAAAGGGATAAAAGTAATACACTACCTTTATAGTAGTAAGTGTTTTATTTATTTAAAGCTATTTAAAGTAGTATAAAGTTTATTTAATAGTATTAGTTATAAAACTATAATTATAAAAGGTAATATAAATAAGCTATAAAATATAGTTAAACTTAATAAAGTTTAATTCTTTTAAAAATTAGGTTTAAAGGTTAATAAATAATTAAATATAGTTAATAATACTATCTCTTTTACTTTATATTTATTATATTATTTTACCTTAAAATATAATAAGTTTAAGTTACTATTAAGCTATAATTATTAAAAGTTTACTATTACTAAGTAATATATAACTATATTAGTTTTAAAGAGGGTAGTATTAATTAAAGTTATAAATAAAGATATAGTAATGCTATAGTAGTTTTATAAAAAAGTTATAAAAAGAAGTTATTTAATTATAATAATAAATAAAAAAGTAAATAAAGTAAATATTAATATTATAAAGAGTTATAGTATATTAATTAATATTAAACTATATTATTTATAAGCTAAGGCTATATTAATAGTAAATAAAAATAGCTATTCTTTTACTTTAAGCTATAAATTAATAGAAATCTAAGCTTAAGTTTAAAAGGTTTTTATTAATATTATATAGTTTTTAAATTACTACTATATTAGTTTTAAGTTAAGACTTAAAAGCTAAGTAAATAAGTTATATTTTCTTTTGTATATTTTAATATATTACTTATAATATTATATTTAATAAAAGAATAAAAGGGTTTTCAATAATAAAAGAGCTAATTTAATACTAAAGTAGTAGCTAAAGAAGGCCTTAATAATACTTTAAAGCCTTAATAAAGGGGGTATAGATATAATATTAAACCTTAAATATTAATTATAGCTACTTTAAAGATACTTACTATACTTTTTAAATAAGGCTTTATTAAAAAGAGTGTTACTAGCTTATTTATATTAATTATAGATTTAAATATTAATTTAGCTATTTATATTTATTAAGATTAGTATAGATAAGGTAATAAAGCTACTAAGCTAGTTTAAGTATATAGTATAAGCTTTTATTTAATAGTTATTAATAATTAAATAGTATTTTAATTAAGTAAGGTGAGTGTGTATATAGTTAATATATTGCTCTTATTTTATATTTATAATAGCTAAGTAATTAGTTTTAAAAGTGTACTTAATAATAATATAGTAGCTATAATATAGGGTTATAGTATAGTATATAGTAATATAACTAAATTTAAAGCATTAATAGTATTAATTTAAGTAAAGAGCTTTATTATATAATTTAGCTTTAAATATTTTAGCTTTATAAATTACTTCTTTATAGTATAGTTTATTAGCTATATTAATATCTTTAATTTTAAAAATAAAGAGAGCTTATATTATAATATTATAAGGATTTTATATTATAACTTTAATAATACTACTGCTATTAATAAAGGTAAGGTAGTAAAGAATATCTTCTTTAATAACTTAATATATATAATAAATAAGGAATCCTTTAATAATAATATTAAATATTTATTAGTTTAATATTATATTTAGGCTAAAGGTAGTTTAAATCTATTTTATATCTTTAGTATAAGGTTAAGCTATATCTTTAAAGGTAATTACTATATTACTATTATAAAGGCGCTTTATAGCTACTATAATATCTTTATTTATAGCTTTATTAATAGTATAAATAATATTTTTTAAGCTATATTATTTAACTACTTTACTAATTAAGTTACCTTTAATAATAGTCTTTCTATAAATATAAAGTAATACTACTATAGAGGTAGCTAAATAAATAAGCTTATTAGTTATTATAGTAGCGCTACTAATTATAATTTTAGCCTATATTATAGCTAATATAGTTCTAAGCTAAATAGCCTTTTTAATTACCCTTTTAACTATTACTTTAAGGTTAATAGTTATAATTAGTTTTTAAGAGTTAGTAGGTTATTTATAATAAGCTTATATTGTTTTTATATTAATAATATATAGAATAACCTTTTAAACTCTTTTTAGTAAAAAGGTTAGTATAAGCTTAGTAATTTTATTATATTTTTATTATAAATAAACTAATACTTAATTCTAAGCTATATTAATTATAATATTAACTTAGTTTTCTACTATAAACTTACTATAGTAAATAAAGGAATTATAATAATTTTATAAAATACTATAGTTTTCTATATTAATATCTATTATTATTATACTACTTACTATATTTACACTTTAAGCCTAATACACTATTATAAAGAGAGGTAAATAAGTATAGTAAAACTTTTTATTTACTTTTTAAGTTAATTTAAGTTAATTCTATAGCGTTATTGCAGTGCAGGCGAAATCACGAAAAGTTTTTATTAATATATTATACTTTAGTATTTATATTAATATTAATATATAACTATACTAAACTATATATTATTTTATTTTATCTTTTTAAAAACTTTTAAAAAAAATAATAAAAGAAAAAAAAAAGAAAAAAGAAAAAGAAAAAAGAAAATAAAAAATAAAAAATAAAAAAAAAACTTTTAATTTAATAGCTATAAAGCTTACTATAAGGCTATTTATATATCTTTATTTCTTTTTTACTATAGCCTTTACTTTAACCTCTTTTTTTCTTTACTTCTCTTTTTTTTTCTTTTTTTTTCTCTTTTTTTTACTTTTTTTTAATATAATATTATTATAAGCATTAGTTACTTTTATTAAAGATTACTTTATTAGCTTATTATATTACTTTAATATATTAATAATATAGCTTATATAAGCTAATATTTTATATTTATAAATACTATTATATATAATAGTTATAATAAAGGCTTAATTTTAGCTTTATATTAAAGCTACCTTAATATTATTATTATTTATTTACTCTAGGGGGCATAGAGCCCTTAGCTAATACCTTATCTTAGTGACCTATATAGGAAAAACCTTAAAATAAGGGGGAAAACCTATATATAGTAGTAGATATAATTATTAAAGGGGCTTAAATTAGGCCTTAAATAGTGCCTATTATAAAAATTAATATACTATTAGCTAAGCTTTAGCTATAGTTATTAAAAGGAGTTTAGTAAAAAGTGTAAGTAATGTATATAAAAAGGTATATAAAAATATATTAAATTTAAGGGGGGGGAGTAAAGACTTTATAATTCTATATTAAGCTTTATTTAAAGCTAAGCTAGGTTACTAAAAGAGATATAGTATACTCACTATATACTATAAAACGTAAGGTAATGTAGAAGGGTGTAGAAGGTTATAGGTTATAATATAGCTACGCTACTAATTTAAAGGCACGCTAATTACTAAATTAAGTAATTATTATATATTAAATTATTAAAAGTTACTAATTTAATAGGTATTAAATATAAGACTAAGTTAGGCCTTAATAGTAGGCAGTGTAAGTGTAGTATAATAGTAAAATAGTAATTATTAATTACTTAAATAAATTTAATATACTAATAAGTAATTTAGTAAGTAATTTAAAGCGCTGCTTTTTTTTTATAAGTAAAGAGAACCCCTTTAAAGGTTTTTTCTCTTTTTCTTTTTTTTTCTTTTTATATTTAATTAAAAAATTATAAGTGCCCCTTTCCCTTTTAAAATTTAATATAGAGCTATTTTAGTCTCTATATTAAAGTTAGTTTAAACCTTTAGTGTTATATTAATCCTAAATAGTAAAGAAAATAGCTAATTAATTAAAAGTTAAAGGCCCTTTAATAAGTATTTAATCCCTTTTTATATTTATTTAAGCTTTAACTTTAATTTATATAGAGTATAAAATAGGTATTTTTATACTCCCCTTACTTTATTAAAATAAAAGATTTTAGTATTTATTACTATAATTAATTTAATAAGTGTTTAATATAGATTTATAGTAAAGCTATTATAGCTAATTTAAATTTAAAGTATTAGTTTAAACTATTTTAAATATATATAGCTTAATAAGTTATACTTAATAAATTTAAGGTTTAAAGTAAAGCTAAATTAAATATTAACTAAAGTAAGCCTTATTTAATATAATAGTAGTTTATAATATAGTATAAAAAGTTATAAACTTTTAAGCTTAATATAACTTAAGTAATTCTATAGTATTTAATATAAGTTTAATTTAATACCTTAATAAAGGTATATTAATAACTAATATTATATAGTGTAATTTATATAGAGTTATTTAGTAAATAATTAAGTGCTTTATTAATGCTAAGTTAGCTTTAATATAGGGTTTAAGTTAAGCCTTTACTATAACTATTAGCTATAGTAGTATTTTTAAATATAAAATATTAATTTATATAAACTAAATTACTTATTTATTAAAGTAATATAATAACTTAATAAAATAGTCTTTAATAGAAGTAAGTAAAGCCTATATTAGCTTTAAAGTAGTAATAAAAAAGTTTAAAAATAAAGAGAGAGAGAATAATAATAATAGTAATAAAATAAAGAGAGAAGGGGTTTAAAGAAGAAGCTATAGTAAAAGAGGTATAGGGATATATAGGTATCTTTATAGCTAGCTTTATAGCTAATAAGTTTAGGTTTTTTTATTTTCTTTTAATTTTTTTTTTATTTTTTTTTCTCTTTTTTTTTATTATTATTATTTTTATTTATTTTTTTTTCTTTTTTTCTATTTTTTTTTATAAATAAAATAAAGTAATTTAAGGCTTAATTTAATTATATAGTAGTATTAATATAAATACTAAAGTGTAATATATTAGTAGTTTAAAGTAGTAGAGGTAAAGTAATAAAGAGGCTTATATTAAGCCTATATTAAAGACTAAAAGGTACTATTATTTATTATTATTTCTTTTATAAAGTAAAGGTAAGTTAAAAGTATAAAAAGTAACTAATTTTAAAGAGCTACTTTATTAAGTATTATATAAAGCTAAGTTAATTAAAGGTAGTATAAATTTCTTTTAAATTTTAAATTAAGCTTACTTTAAATCTTAAAAAATAAAGGTAGTTATATTTAAAGTATTAAAGAATAAAGTAATAAATATCTTTATAATTACTTTAATAGTAGTATATTAATAAATTTATATTAAAGATATAGTAAAAGTAAAGAAAGAAGTTAAAGTTAATCTTTTTAATATAAAGTTAAATTAAAGCTAATAATTTAAACTTAATAAAATAATAATAAAGTTAAAGTATTTTTTTTTTAAAGTAAAAGTTTAGGTTTTATTTAGCTATAGTAAGGTATTAATTTAAATGCTAATAGGCTACTAAGGCTTATTTTTAAAGCTATTACTCTTTTTAGTTTAATTTTCACGTTTTAAATATAAAGAATATAGTAAGGTTTAGTAAAGGCTAAGTTAAGAGTAGTATATAGTTAATATAAAGTTATCTTTTATATTAAGTATTATATTAAAGGTAGGTTGCTATTAAAGTGTAGGCTATTTAAATTTTATAAGCTATTTTATTTACTTTAATTCTATTATAAAATTATTAAGTTTAGTAATTAAAGTATAGGTTTAAAAGGGGGATTATTACCTTAATTTTAACTAAAGACTATAATATAGCTTTATAAATATTAGTAATAGTATAAAGGTATTAAATCTACTTTATAGTAAAGGCTTTAATAATACCTTTAGCTATACCTTTATATTTAATTAAGGTATAATATAAGCCTATATTATAGCTAATAAAGCTTAAAATAACTTAAATATAAAGAAGTTTAAACTTATATAGTAAGTACCTTTAAATAAATATAAAGAGTATAGTAAAGGTAAGTTACTACTATATTAATTTTATAATAAACTTAAGTTAATAGGCTTTTTATTAAAGTTTATAATAAATTTAAATATTAAAGAAATAAGCTAACTATATTAGCTAAATTATTATAATCTTAAGTTAAATTAATATTATTATTAGCTATCTTTACTTACTAAAGTAAATAAGTTTACTTTTTTATAAATAAAACTTTAGGCTTAATTTATAGAACTATTTTTAATAAATTACTTAAGTAATTTTATATTAAACTTAAGTTTCCTTTATTATATAGCTATATATTAAAATATTAATATTATTAAAAAAGCTAAGTATTAATATAAAGTTAACTATTATAAGTTTAATATAAAGTAAGGTAATATAGAAAAGGAAGAGAATTAAGGATATAAAGGACCTTTAAAGGACCTCTATAAGTACTATATAAAGGGCTACTATTTAGTTATTAAATATAAGGTAGGCTTTATATAATATAGTAAAGGCTTAGGTTTAATATACTATTTATATAAAGAGATTAATAGAGACTATTATATAGGTAAGTTTTATATAATATACTATATTAAAGGTAGCTAAAATATTAAGCTAAAGGAGTAATATAATGCTACTATAATACTACACTATATATATAGCTTTTATTAAAATAATAAAGGCTACTTCTATAAAATAATTAATATAGTTATTTATTTAAAGCTTTAAAAAAGCATTACCTTCCTTAGCTATATAAATAATTTATACTACTACTGCTGCTTTTAATACTTTATTTATAATACTAAAAAAGGAGATTAATCTTTATATATTAATATACTTCCTTTCTTTAAGTAACTTTCCTAACTTATAAAGAACTATAACTTTAGCCTTTTAAAATAAAGCTAAGTAGTACTTAATATAGTAATATATATTAAATAGGTTAAAGAGAATATTAATAAGCGGTTTATTATAGGCTTTAAAGAACTCTACTAAAAGCTTATTAAGTTTAAAGGCTTTTTAGCTAAATAATCTTTTAATTATATTATATATCTTTAAAGCTATAAAGTAGTCTTCCTTTAGAAATATAATAAAGTTAAGTTAAAAGCTAAGGTTAGCTAATATATTATTTATATAAGTAGTTAAAGTAAAACAAAATTTATTAAAAAAAGCCTTTACTTTATTATAATAAAAGGTAGCTAAAGATATACTATTATTATTATAATAAAAGGCTAGGACTTAAGTAGTTTTAAGTAATAAGCTACTATAAAGTTAAGCCTATTATTTTAGTTTTTAAAGGTTACTCTTTTTAGCTATTATATTTACTACTATATAATGCTAAAAGCTATATTATTTCTTATAAATAAATTTTTTATTTAAAGCTATATTAGTAGTAGCTTACTAGCTTACCTTAATATAATAGTATTATTAAAGTCTTTAAGTATATTTTATATTATAAATAGCTTTATAGACTTTAAAGGTTTACTATAGCTATACTTTAAAGGCATTATAAAGGCCTTTTAATATAAAAAAGGTAGTAATAATAATAAGTTTAGTTATAAGCTATATAATAAAGGAGTTAATTTAATAAAAGGTATTAAAGATAATTAATATAAAGAAGGGGTAGAATTAATATACTACTTTTATAATAATAAATGTTTTATTTATTTAAAGCTATTTAAAGTAATATAAAAGTTATTTAATAGTAGTAGTTATAGAACTATAATTATAGAAAATAATATAAATAAACTATAAAATATAGTTAGACTTAATAAGGTTTAATTCTTTTAAAAATTAGGTTTAAAGGTTAATAAAGGACTAGGTATAGTTAATAATACTATCTCTCTTACTCTATATTTATTATATTATTTTACTTTAATATATAATAAGTTTAAGTTATTATTAAGCTATAACTATTAAGAGTTTATTACTATTAAGTAATATATAGTTATATTAATTTTAAAGGAGGTAGTATTAGTTAAAGTTATTAATAAAAATATAGTAGTACTATAGTAGTTTTATAAAGAAATTATAAAGAGAAGTTATTTAATTATAATAATAGGTAGAAAAGTAAATAGAGTAGATATTAATATTATAGAGGGTTATAATATATTAATTAATATTAAACTATATTATTTATAAGCTAAAGCTATATTAATAGTAAATATAAATAGCTATTCTTTTACCTTAAGCTATAAATTAGTAAAAACCTAAGCTTAAGTTTAAAGGGTCTTTATTAATACTATATAGTTCTTAAATTATTACTATATTAGTTTTAAGTTAAGACTTAAAAGTTAAGTAAATAAGTTATATTTTCTTTTATATATTTTAATATATTACTTATAATATTATATTTAATTAAAGAGTAAAGGGGTTTTTTATAATAAAAAGGCTAACTTAATACTAAAGTAGTAGCTAAAAAAGGCCTTAATAATACTTTAAGGCCTTAGTAAAGGGGGTATAAATATTATATTAAAGCTTAAATATTAATTATAGCTACTTTAAAAGCACTTACTATACTTTTAAAGTAAAGCTTTATTAAAGAGAGTGTTACTAACCTATTTATATTAGCTATAGATTTAAACTTTAGTTTAGCTATTTATATTTATAAAGGTTAGTATAGGTAAGGTAGTAAAGCTATTAAGTTAGTTTAAATATATAGTATAGGCTTTTATTTAATAGTTATTAATAATTAAGTAGTGTTTTAATTAAATAAAGTAAGTATTTATATAGTTAGTATATTACTTCTACTTTATATTTATAATAGCTAGGTAATTAGTTTTAAAAGTATACTTAATAGTAATATAATAGCTATAATATAGAGTTATAGTATAGTATATAGTAATATAATTAAATTTAAAGTATTAATAGTATTAGTATAAGTAAAAAGCTTTATTATATAGTTTAGCTTTAAATATTTTAGCTTAATAAATAACTCTTTTATAATATAGTTTATTAGCTATATTAATATCTTTAATTTTAAAAATAAAGAGAGCTTATATTATAGTACTATAGAGTTTTTATATTATAACTTTAGTAATACTACTACTATTAATAAAGGTAAAGTAATAAAGAATATCTTCTTTAATAACTTAATATATATAATAAATAAAGAATCCTTTAATAATAATATTAAATACTTATTAGTTTAGTATTATATTTAAGCTAAAGGTAGTTTAAATTTATTTTATATTTTTAATATAAAGTTAGGTATAGATAGACTAATACTTAGTTTTAAACTATATTAGCTATAGTATTAACTTAGTCTCCTACTATAAACTTATTATAGTAAGTAAAGGAATTATAGTAACTCTATAAAATACTATAGTTTTCTATATTAATATTTATTATTATTATATTACTTACTATACCTACACTTTAGGCTTAATATATTATTATAAAGGGGGGTAAATAGATATAGTAAAACTTTTTATCTACTTTTTAAGTTAATTTAAGTCGATTCTGCAGCGTTATTGCGGTGCAGGCGAAATCGCGAAAGTTTTTATTTACTACCTTAATATTAATAAAGTATTAAGCTATTTACTAAATAACTTTATATAAATTATACTATATAAAGTTAGCTACTACTATACCTTTATTAAAGGGTTAAATTAAATTTATATTAAACTTTATAAAATAGTTTAAATTATATTATACTTAAAAGTTAAAGACCTTTTATATTATATTATAAACTATTATTAAATTAAATAAAGCTTACTTTAATTAATATTTAACTTAACTTTATATTAAACTTTAAGAAGTTATTAAATATACTTTATTAAGCTATATATATTTATAATAATTTAAACTAATATTTAAAATTTAAGTTAGCTATAGTGTTTTTACTATAAGTTTAAGTTAAATACTTATTAAATTAATTATAGTAATATATATTAAAGTCTTTTATTTTATTAAAGTAAAGGGAGTAAAGGTATATTTATTTTATACTTTATATAAATTAAAGTTAAGGCTTAAGTAAATATAAAGGGAAATTAAAAATTTATTAAAAGGCCTTTAACTTTTAATTAATTAGCTATTTTCTTTATTATTTAAAATTAATATAATATTAAGGGTTTAAGCTAGCCTTAATATAGAGACTAAAATAGCTTTATATTAAACTTTAAAAGGGAAAGGGGTACTTATAATTTTTATTTAAATATAAAAAGAAGAAAAGAGAAAAAAAAAAAACTCTTAAAGGGGTTTCCTTTATTTATAAAAAAAGAGTAGTGCTTTAAATTACTTATTAAATTACTTATTAATATATTAAACTTAATTAAATAATTAATAACTACTATTTTATTATTATACTATACTTATACTACTTACTACTAAGGCTTAACTTAGTTTTATATTTAATATTTACTAAATTAGTAACTTTTAATAATTTAGTATATAATAATTACTTAATTTAGTAATTAGTATACCTTTAAATTAATAGTGTAGCTATATTATAATCTATAACCTTCTATAACCTTTTATACCCTTCTATATTACTTTATATTTTATAGTGTATATTTAATGTACTATATCCTCTTTAGTAACTTAACTTAGCCTTAATTAAAGCTTAATTTAAAGCTAAAGTAGCCTTACCCCCCCCTTTTAAATTTAATACACTTTCTATATATTTTTCTATAATTTTCTACGCTTTTATATACCTTTTATATATACTATTTATATTCTTTACTTAACTTCTTTTAGTAACTATAGCTAAAGCTTAGTTAATAATATATTAATTTTTATAATTAGCATTACTAAAGGCTTAACTTAAGCCCCTTTAATATTTATATCTACTATTATATATAGGTTTTTCCCTTTACTTTAAGGTTTTTTCTATATAGATTACTAAGCTAAGGTATTAGCTAAGGGCTCTACGCCCCTTAGAGTAAATAAATAAATAAATAAATAAATAAACCTTTAAAAACTAGTTATAATTACTAACTTTAAAGTAATAGTTAAATAAATAATTAAGAAGGCTACTTAACTTAAATTTATACTAGCTATAATATAGGCGAAAATTATAGTTAATAATGTTATTTTAGTAATTAATAAGTATATTTACTTAGCTACTTTTATAGCAGTATTACTTTATATTTATAAAGAGACTATTATTAAAGGTAACTTAATTAATAAAGTAATTAAATAATATAGCTTAATAAATATTATTAATACTATAAATTAAGCTATAAATAAAGACATTACTATAGCTATAAAACACTTTTATAGTAGTAATATAGTTATTACTTTTAAAAATATAGCTTAACTTTATATTAAAAATATAAAATAAATTTAAACTACCTTTAGCTTAAATATAATACTAAACTAATATATATTTCATATTATTATTAAAGGATTCTTTATTAATTATATATATTAAATTACTAAAGAAAATATTCTTTATAACTTTATTATTGCTAATAATAATAATAATAATATTATAATAATAGTATAAAAACTCTATAGTATTATAATATAAGCTCTCTTTATATTTAAAATTAAAGATATTAATATAGCTAATAAACTATATTATATAGAAGTTATTTATAAAATTAAAATATTTAAAGTAAAACTATATAATAAAGCTTTTTATTTTTATTAATACTATTAATATTTAAATTTAATTATATTACTATATACTATATTATAACTTTATATTATAATTATTATATTACTATTAAATATACTTTTAAAACTAATTACTTAGCCTTTATAAATATAAAGTAAAAGTAATATATTAATTACTTAAGTATTTACTTTATTTAATTAAAGCATTATTTAATTACTAATAATAAATAAATAAAAGCCTATATTATATACTTAAATTAACTTAATAGCTTTATTACTTTATTTATATTAACTTTTAAAGATATAAATAGCTAAACTAAGGTTTAAATCTATAGCTATTATAAATAAATAATTAATACTTTCTTTAATAAAGCTTTATTATAAAAGTATAGTAAATATCTTTAAAGTAGCTATAATTAATATTTAAACTTTAATATAACCTTTATACTATTATTATTAAAGCTTTAAAGAACTATTAAAGCCTTTTTTAACTACTATATTAATATTAAGTTAGCCTTTTTATTATAAAAAAACCCTTTATTTTTTAATTAAATATAATATTATAAATAATATATTAAAATATATAAAAGAAAATATAACTTATTTACTTAATATTTAGGTTTTAACTTAAAACTAATATAATAGTAATTTAAAAACTATATAATATTAATAAAGACCTTTTAAACTTAAGCTTAAGCTTTTATTAACTTATAGCTTAAAGTAAAAAAATAGCTATTTATATTTACTATTAATATAGCTTTAAATTATAGTTAGCTTAGTTTAGTATTAATTAATATACTATAACCCTTTATAATATTAATATTTACTTTTTTATTTATTATTATAACTAAATAACCTCTCTTTATAACTTTATTATAAAGCTATTATAGTATTAATATATTTTTATTAATAACTTTAATTAATACTACTCCCTTTAAAATTAATATAACTATATATTATTTAATAATAATAAACTTTTAATAATTATAAGTTAATAATAACTTAAACTTATTATATTATAAAATAAAATAATATAGTAAGTCTAAAATAAAAGAAATAGTACTATTAATTATATTTAGTTTTTTATTAATTTTTAAACTTAATTTTTAAAAGAATTAATCTTTATTAAATTTAATTATATTTTATAGCTTATTTATATTATATTTTATAACTATTACTTTATAGTTAATATAATCAAACCCTTTCTAGACTTTAAATAGCTTTAAATAAATAAAACACTTATTATTATAAAAGTAATACATTACTTTTATCTTTTCTTTACTTTAATTACTGTGATGGATTCGAGCTAGTGGCTCGGATCCTTATTAGGGGCTTATTGCAATCTTATTGCATCCCATAAAGCGTAACTATAAAGGCACACTTAGGGCACGTTAGAGACATATAAAATATATAAGCTAGTAAGGAGGCTCCTTTTAAAAGTCTTCTCTCTCTTCTCTATAGTTAATAATAAATCTATTAACGCTAAATTATAGAAGCTATTTAGGCTAGTTTATAATAATTATTAACTATTATAGTAATAACAATATAAATATAATAAACCTTAATAGCAATAATTAAATAGGTTAACTAAGCAATATATAGAAATTATAATTTCTTTAAAATAAAATAGTGTAGTAAAAGGCATAGCTTATTAAGCTTTACTACTAAGTATTAATAATAGAAGTAGCTAGCCTTAATATAACTTTAGTAACTATTAAAGCAATAATAGCTACACTTTACTATAAAAAACTTAAGTGTAAACTATTACCTATAGAAACGCTATATAATAGTAATAAAGCTGCTTACTAAGCTTAATAAAGCTTTATAGCTTATAAGTTAAAGGTAGACTTTAACTTTATTAAAAGCAATTATAATAAGTAATTCCTTATTTATTAAAATCTAAGGTTTAAGGTCTAAACCTATATAGCACCCTTCTTTAAATTAAGATATATATTTATATATATACTAAGCCGCTTTTTAGTATACTTTAATAGAATATATACAGACCTTTATAAAGAAGAGCGCGCTATCTTTAAGCTTAATTAACTTAAGTAGTATATAAATAAATAATTTATAGACTTCTATATTTATTTTAAATAAAAGCTAGTATTAATAAAAGGTATTAATTAAGTAAATATAATAAAACTTATAAAGCTTTATATAGCTTTAAATAAGCGTATATATAATTACTATATTAGCTATAATATACCTTATAATAACTACTATAAGGCTATAAAGCGTTACTAAAGTATTACCCTAAATATTAACTCTTACTATTTAAAGGAATACATTAAAGCCCGCTAATTAAGTTATAAGTCCTATAATATAAAGGGCAATGTAGCTATAACTAAGGTTAATAGTACTAGCCTTATAACGCCTCCTTATAATTAATATACTTTATAATATACCTCCTCTTAAAGCAAGACTAATAATAAAGAGAAACTAACCTATACTATATAGGTTTTTAAAATAGTTATTAATAAGCGCTATAAAAAGAGTTAATATTTATACTGTAGAGTTATAGGCTACTAAATTAAAGAATACTAGCTCTATTTAGCATATCTACCCTTACTACCTATAGGCATATATATTTATAAAATCTCTAATAAAGAGCCTACTAGCAATAAATTAAGCGTTAATTTAAAAAAAGATAGCTTTACTATTTAAGTCTTAGTAGTAAAGATATTAACAGTAAATACATTTACTCTAGCTATTAACTTATATATTTAAATACTATATATAAAGTAATAAAAGACTATATAAAGGAACTACTATTTCTCCTACCTCTCCTTTATAATAAGTCTTTATTTATTACTATATAGGTAAATAGTAAATATAATAGCTTTACTACTATAAATAAAAAGCTAGTATAATAGCTACGTTTATAGCGCTTCTATTTATTATAACTATAATCGCTAATTATAGCCTTAATGCTAGATAATTATCTACACTTATCCACTTTATATATATATATTACCTAACTTATTTACTTTATAGTAAATATTAATAGTTAAGTGTTTTCTATTATAGCCTATATTATCCCTAAACTATCCTATAACTATATTCTTAGCTCTCTATAAATATTTTAATATAATATTACACTCCACTTTATTAAGAAGTATTTTAAAGTTAGTAAGCATTTAAGACTAATTATCTATATAGTAGAAATACACATTATTATAATACCTACTATAGCTATATTAGAATTAGTCTATACTAGCCTAGCCTAATATACTATATTATAATAAAAGCTAGTATAACTTTTAATAATAAGCTTAAGGGAGATTAATAATATTTTAGTAACTGCCTTAAAACCTTCTATCCTACTAGTTAATAAAATACTATAGTACCTACTACTTAACTTATATAATTTTAAAGACCTCTTTAGTAAAAAATAAGCGTTCTCTTTACCCCTTTATTAAGGCATTATAGACCACTATATATATCTTTAAAGGAACCTAAATAGCTCCCTTTTAGAGATCCTATAGGCGCCTCTATATAATATATTAAGGGACTAGCTACTAAAGATTTAGAAATAAATTATAGATTTAATAGATAAAGGCTAGATTTATATATCCTCTTTATTAGCTATAGCGTTAATGCTTTTAATATAAAAGGTAAGTAGTAGCTAGCGCTTCTATATTAACTATTACGCCTTTAATAAGGTTATAAATTAAGACTATTACCCCCTCCTGCTAGTAAAGGAGACTTTACACTCTTTTATAGAAGCTTAGTGGTTTACTAAGTTAAATATATACGCCGCCTTCTATTAGCTATAAGTGGCCTAAGGCAATAAACATTTAACTACCTTTTATATATAATTTAATCTCTTTAAATAGCTAATATACCTATTTAGTTTAATAGGGGCTCTAACTATATTTTAATATTATATTAATAGTGTATTAAAAGACGCCTTTAGAGATTATACTACTATATACCTTAATAATATCTTAGTTTACTTTAATAGTATATAAAAGGACTATATTAAATATATATAAAAGGTTTTTACCTACCTTTAATAAATAGGCCTTTACTTAAATATTAATAAGTATACCTTTAGTATAAAGGAGGTAAAGTACCTAAGATTTATTATTAAAGTAGGATATATAGTATATTTAAATCTAAAGAAGGTAGCGGCTATTTATAATTAATAGCCACCTATTAAGGTATATAATGTCTATAGCTTCCTAGGTTTTATAAATTTCTATTATAAATTTATCCCTAACTTTTTAGATTTTATTAACCCTTTTCTTACATTAATATAAAAGGGCGCGCTATTTATTTAGTTAAGTAAGTATAAGTAATTATTTTATTAGCTAAAGGCTACCTTTATATTATACTCTATTCTTACTTAATAAAATCTTAACTATAAAACTATAGTAAAAGCTAATTTATTTAAAGAGGCGCTTAGTAACTACCTTTTTTAATATAATAAGTTAGGTATACTACACTTAATTATATATTATTTAGTACGCTTATTAACGCCTTAAAGGAACTATATAATCTATAATAAAGAGCTTTTTAGTATTATCTCCTACCTAAAAGTATAGTTAGTAAAACTTTATAGTATTTCACACCCTTTTATAATTTTTACTAACTATAAAAATCTTAAATACTTTATTAGTCTATATAAGATATTTAAGAGATAGGTATATTAAGTAAAGATACTCTCTCTCTTTAATTTTTAATTATATTATTAACTAAGTACCTTTATAATATAATTTAATACACTCTCCTACTATAAATAAAATAAGTAAGGTTTAGCTATAGAATACTAAACACTATTCCCCTTAATATTAATTATATACTTTAAAATATTAAATAAACCCTTAATAGCTAGTAATTATAACTTATATAGCTTAATAGCTACCTTATCTATATTTATACTATATATACCTATACTATTTATAGATCTATACCTTAAGGACCTTTAGTTTTAAAGTATTATAGTAAATAAGTTACACTCTATTAAATAAAAGTTAGTTTAAAAGAGAGTGTAATATTTTCTACTTAAAGCTAATACTTAATAGTAAATAAAAGACTACTCTATTAATATATATAATATATTATTATTTTATAGCTATATTTAAGTGCTTTAATTTAAATCACTTACTACTATACTTATTTAATGTATATATAACTTATTTATATTAAGTTACCTTAGTAAAAATACTATATTTTAAGCACTAATATATAAGTACTATTAAAAAGGGATATTAAAAAATATAGTATACTTTATATAGAATTACTACTATTATAGTAGGTAAAAGAGTTAATAACTTTAATAGGGCTTACTATAGCTTATTTCTACACTAAATTATTATTAGTTATAAATCTTAATAGACTTTATAACTAATTTACTAGTAGTAAATAAAGAATCTCTTAAATACTTTATAGTTATTATAGACTGTCTCTTTAAATATATTTAGCTTAAGGCAATAACTAATATAGCTACTAAGGTGTATATAAAGCGCTTCCTTTAATATTAATAGTAGTTCTATAGGTTTCTATAAAGCATTATATTTAATTGCAGCTTTAATTAAATTAAAGGATTTTAAATAACGCTTTACTTACTAGTAGAAACTAAATAATTACTATTTATATTATATTACTTATAAATAAATAGTAGTATAGAATATACTAATTAAAAAGTGTAAGCTACACTATATATTATTATTGCCTTCTCTTAAAACAATTAGCTTAAATATCTAATTACTTATTAACTTATATTAAATAATTAAATATCTAGCATTATTAAAATAAGCGCCTACTACGCGCTTTATAGCTATAATATTAAGCTTTTTTAATATAACCTACCTCCTACTAAGAGTTAAGTATTACTTAAAGGGTATATAATATACTTCCTTAATTAAATCTATATAAATACTTAATTAGTATAAGCTACTATTAACTTTATATAATAGTAATAATAAAATATAGCAAATTATAAACACTATTTAGCTAAGCGCTTTATAGTTAAAGACTAAGTTTAGCTTAACCTCTACTATATTAAAACTAATTATCTATACTATAAATTAAATTAAGTTATAGTAAAATACATTATTTTAAATATATTTACATTACTTACTATATACTTAAATATCTTAAGTAATATTTACTTAGTTTTCTATATAAACCTTATTAAATATATAGTAATAAGTCTATTACCCTTTTAAGTATATAAAGATTCTTAACTAAACCTATACTTAATTAGTAATAATTCTAGGTAAAGGCATTTTAAATATAAAGTAAAGGAGATTCTATATATTTAAAATATATATAGCTATAGTAAAAATTATAATATATTTATTAAATAAATAAAATATACCTATTTTATATAGAAGCTACTAAAAAGTGTATATAATATATTTACACTATATAACTTTAAGTTATAATAAAGAGATATATATTATAATAATAGTTTTATTTTATTAAAATAGAAATTAATTTAGAGTTATTTATAACCCTTAATTTATTCTTCTAAGATAATACCTAACCCTCTATTTACCTTCTTTTAAAACCCTCTTTAACTATTTATTATTTATTAAAATCCTTTAGGTTATAATATTTATAATAGCCTTTATTAGGCTTTTAAAGGGTAAAGGTCTATAATTAAATAATATAGTTATTAATAGTTTAATATAGTAGTATTAATTTATAGTTTATATAGTATACTTAATATACACTTACTACTACTTAAAAAGGGGAGAGAGGGAATTATAATTAATAATTAAAGGGAGTTTTTAAGCTATATTAAGAGTGTAAGCTAAGGGTCTCCTTAGCTAAAGTAATATATTTATATACTACCTTAGAGACACTAGTGCCTCTCTTAGCTGCCTTTTTAGCAGCCTTTAGGAGGTTTAAAAATCGCTAACTAAGGTTAGTAAACTTAAGGTATAAAATAATATAGACGCCTTTTTTATTTAATATATTCTTTATAAGGATATATAGTGTTTAAATAATATAATTAGCTTAGATCTCTATAACTATATTATAGATAGTGTAGTAAAGGGTAGTATTCTTTATAAATAAATACTTCCCTTAAAAGCATTTATATTACTATTTCTTATAAAATAAGTAGGCCTTACCTTACTTCTATAAGTAATTAAATAGCTTATTTCTTACTATATATTTATAATAGAATATATAATATTTAATCTTTTACTCTTTAAATATAAAGAACTTATTATTTAAGTTACCCTTTACTTTATAGTAGTTAATTAGCTATAAGCTATATAAAAGAGGTAAAGAGAGAGGGGGTAAAGCGGCAGTAGTAGATATTTTACTAATATTAAATAAGTTAGTGTTAAAAATTTATAATAACTATATTTATATTAATATAATAGTATAACTAAAGTATAAAGAAAAATAATAATATAAATGTAGAGGTAATATATAAGATATAGAATAATAAATAAAAGGCTTCTTTTAAAACTTAAAGTAGAATATTTACTAAATAATATAAGTAGTAAAAGAATAATAAGTAAGTAGTAAAGAGAATTTTAAAGGAGTTAAAAAGTATAAAGAGAGAGGTAAGAAAGGTAAATAAATAATAGTATAAAGGGGGCTTTTATATCTATTTTACTAACCTAAGTAATTATAGTAGACTAGTACTTAGCTTAACCTTTATTTATTTTAATTAGCTTATTATTATAATTATAAAATTAACTTATAGTGCTATAGCACTATTAAGCTTACTTCTAAATAACTATATACTAGTATTATAAATAATATAAATTATCTATATAGGCGTAGGCTAGGGATAAGTAGAGCTATAATATACCTACCTTACTATAAATAAATACCCTTCTATACTTAATAAGTAGCTAATAAAGTGTATAGAAGGGACCTATATAATAGATTTAAGTTAGTAGCTTAAATCCTTATTAGGGGCTTATTGCAATTTTATTGTATTCTATAAAGCGTAACTATAGAGGCACACTTAGGGCACGCTAAAGGTATATAAGATATATAAGCTAGCAAGGAGGCTCCTTTTAGGAGTCTTCTCTCTCTCCTCTATAGTTAATAATAAATCCATTAACGCTAGATCGCAGAAGCCATCTAGGCCGGTCTATGACAATTACCTTTAAAACCCTTTATTAAATTAATTTTTTTACTATATAGTTTATAATTAAATTTATTATTATTATTACTTTATTTATATTAAAGGGCCTTTATAGTGCCTTTAAAGTATAGCTATAGTAAACCTTTAAAATTTATAATATTATTTATAATATAAAATATATTTAATAACTTTAATAATACTACTATATAAAGGTAAATTAATTAACTACTATTAATATAGCTTTATATTAAAAATAAGTTATTTATAGAGAATAATATAGCTTTTAATATTATATAGTAATAAATATAATAATAAAGAAAAATAACCTTTAAAAACTAAAATAATAAGCTTAACTTTATAGTAATTTATTACTTAAAACTACTTAAATTTTAAACCTTTATTATAGTAATAATAATATACTTTTAGCTATATTTTATTATAATAAAGTAAAAGTATTATTTAATAAATTCTTTTTAACCTTTTTATTTATATAAATAATATATTAACTATCTTTAGCCTTTAATTTAACTTTATTATATTTTTAAATAAACATTACTTTATTACTTTAAAAATATATAATATTATTAAAGGGCTAATTAATTAAAAAGCGTTTAAATTTAATAAACTTTTAATAAAGTTCTTTAAAGTTTTTAATAAACTATTTATTTATATTTTCTTTAATTTATTTAATATATATTACTATATTAAATATTACTTAATATTATTTTAAAAAGCTAAAGTTATAGTCTTTTATAAGCTAAGTAAATCTTTTTTAAAAAAAAAGTATATTAATATTTAAAGGCTAATCTCTTTCTTTAATATTATAAATAAAGTTTTAAAAGTAATAGTAATAATATAAATTATTTATATAGTTAAAGAGAGTAATATCTTTTTAAAGCTTTAAATAAATAACTATATTAATTCTTTTATAAAAGTAGCTTTTATTATTTTAATAAAAATAATATATATAGTATAATATTATAATAGTATTACTTTACTTCTTTAGTTAAATATCTTTACTACTTCTAATATAATATATTATATATAATTTATATATATTATAATTTTTATTAAACTTTTTATTTAAATACTATAATAAATTTAAGCCTTTATTATATTATATAAAGCTTACTTTATATTTAATAGTTAAATAGTAACTTTTTATATAATATTTATAAAGGTTCTTTAAAGGTTCTTTATATTTTTAATTCTCTTTTTACTTTATATTACTTTACTTTATATTAAACTTATAATAGTTAATTTAATATAAATATTAGGTTCTTTTCATAATATTAATATTTTAAAATATAGCTATATTATAGAGAAAACTTAAGCTTAACTTAAAACTAATTTTATAAATTTAATTTAAAGTTTTATTTATAAAAAAGTAAACTTATTTACTTTAATAAAAAAAGATAATTAATAATAATATTAATTGAACTTAAAACTATAATAATTTAATTAATATAATTAGCTTACTTCTTTAATATTTAAGTTTATTATAAACTTTAATAAAAAGCTTATTAATTAAAGTTTACTATAAAATTTATATAATAATAGCTTACCTTTATTATACTCTTTATATTTATATAAAGATATTTATTATATAAATTTAAACTCTTTTATATTTAAGTTATTTAAAGCTTTATTAATTATAATATAAGCTTATATTATACTTTATTTGTAAGGAACTTATAAGACTAGCCTATAGAAACTCCTTATTACTAGTGCTTAGTTACACACTTAGTATATAAACCCTAAGTAGTGTATATATAAGGGAAAAAGACTTAAAAGAAGTAAGCTTTAGTTAATATATTAGTTATTATATTACCTTTATTTAGCTATTTTATTAATATTTAATAATTCTAAAGCTTCTTTAAAGGCTATTTAAAAATAATATAGCACTTTAAATTAAATAACTTACTATAATTTTTTATAAGAAATTATTATTTCTTAACTCTTTATTAATACTTTATTAATTTATAAAAGGTTTATAAAGTAGTACTTAAACTACTAATACCTTTATATTAAAAAAGGTAAACTTAAGCACTTAAAGCCTTTATAAAAAAGCTAAAGTAATTAAAAAGTAAATCTTTTAATTAAAAAAGCTAAAGAAACTATAAAAAAAAAATAAAAACTTCTTTAAGCTTTAAAATAAAGAATTAATAATAAAATTAAAGTAAAATATTACTACTTTTATAAAGATTTATTTAATAATAACTAAAGAGAAGTTAAAGTTAAAAATATTAATTTATTTATATACTTTATTAATCTTTAAAAATATAAAATCTAAATTAATAATTTAAACTATACCTTTAATAAAATAAAATATAAGTTTTATTAAAAGTATTTAAAAATACTCTTTACCTTTAACTATATATATTAATTTTATAAAGTAAAATAAAACTAATTTCTTAATAAATAGCTAAATAAATATTATATTAAACTTAAAGATAATTAAATAAAGTTTTAAAAATAAACCTTAATATTACTTAAAAACTCTATTAATTAAGAGGCTTAAATTACTATTATAATAAAAAATACTAAATAAAGAAATAATTAAAGCTTTATTAATTTTAATATTTACCTTAATTTACTAAAGAAATATTTAAAGAAAGTTAATAAAAAAGCTAAAGCCTTTTTACTTTTTATAAAGTTATAACTAAAACTCTAAAACTATATTAACTTATATATATTTATTATAAAGAAAACCTAAAAAAAAGTAGTTTAAATTACTTAATAATTTTAAAATATAATACTAATAAAGCTTAAAAAAAAAAAAATACTTTTTATAAAAGACTTATTAAATTTTAATAAAACTAATCCTTTTTTTTCTTTATAAACTATTAGTAATTAACTATTATAAGTTTAGTAACTAAAGCTAATAATAATAAAATAAAGAGTAAATATAAATACTATAACTATAAAGAAATAAAGTATATTTAATATAACTATAATAAATTAGTAAAGGCTAACCTTAATACTTTAAAAAACAATATTTAATAAAGGTAGCTACCCTTACCTTTATTAAAAAATAAGTTTAAATTAAGTAATATTTCTATACTTACACTATAATTTAAAATAAAAACACTACCTATACCTTTATAAATCTTAATATTTATTTTAATATTAATATTATTAGCCTAAAATTTATAATAGCCTAAGGCTTAATAAAAACCTAATTAATAGCCTTTAAACTTTAAGTAATTAAGGACCTTTAAGTCTTTAAATATAGAGTATATTAAATATTAATTAATATTATTAATTTAAAAGGTATATTTAAAAATTTAAAGCTATTATATATAGCTATTAATTATAAACTAAACCTTTAAAGAAGTCTTATATTAATTAAAATATATACTTTAGTAAAAGAATATATTTATCTATTTATATATAATAAAGAATAGTAGTTTAAAATATAATATATTAATATATTACTTTTAACTCTTTATTAATTCACTAAAAAGTATAAAAATAAAGTAATTATTTATATACTATAAAGCCTTTTAAATAATTAATATATTAAACTAAAGAATAAAGAAGTAGTAAACCTTTAAGAAACTACTTTAAATATTTTTTTAAAACTTAAAGCTTTTATAAATATATTTACTTTTAATAAAGCTAATATACTTTTATTTATTAAAAATATAAACTATTTAATTAACCTTTTATTTAATACTTTACTTCTTTATAAATCTATATACTCTCTATTCTTAAATAAGCTTAAAATTCTATAAAAATATATTATAAAAAACTTAATAAATAAGTAAATAAAACCTTTAAAAAGCTTTATTAATACCTTCATACTCTTTATACTTAAAAAGAATAGTACCCTTTAACTATATATAAATTATAGAGATATTGATAAAATTATACTTAAAAATTACTATATATTACCCTTTATATTAAAAATCTTAAATTATTACTAAAAGGTTAGGTTCTTTATTAAAATTAATATTAAGGATATATACTATTAAATTTATATTAAAGAAAGAGATAAATAAAAAATAGTATTTTATACTTAATATAGTTATTATAAATACTTAATTATACTATTTAAACTTATTAATATATTAACTACTTTTTAAAGCTATATTTATTAAGCTTTAAAAGGCTTAATTAACACTATTTATATAATATATTTAAATAATATCTTTATCTTTTTGAAAATAAAGAAGGAATATATTAGCTATATTTATTAAGTCTATAAATAAATAAAAGTAATAGAATTATATATAAAACCTTTTAAGTATACCTTTTATTAAAATTTAATAAAATTTCTTAAATTTATTTTATTTATTAATAAAATAGTAATAAATAAATAGTAAGTAAAAACTTTAAAAGATTAAAAGGAACTATAAAAGTATTAAAATATATAAATATTTTTAAAATTCTATAATTTTTACTAATAATTTATACACTATTACTTTATAATTATAGTACCTTTAAATATATTAATAAAGAGTAGCTAAAAGGGAATGTTAATTAGAAAATTTTTATTTAAAGAAAAGAAATATATAGCGTTTAATTAATTAAAAGCAGCCTTTTAAAAAGCGCTTTTACTTTATTACTACTAGCTAAGCTAACTTATTTATATTAAAATAAACGCTTTAGTATTTATAATAGCTAGTATTATATTATAATATATTAATTTTTATAATAAGTATTATTAAGGGCTTAATATAAGCCTTTTTTTATATTACTTTTATTACTATATATAGGTTTTTCTCTTTATTTTAAGGTTTTTTTTATATAAATTATAAAGTAAAGGTACTAGCTAAAGGCTTTATAGCCCTTTAGTGTATTTAAAATAAATACATAAATAAAAAAAGTTAAAGGAAAAAGTAAATAATAAATAAATAAAAATAAATTTAAATTTAAAAATGAAAAGTATATAAAAATAAAGAAGTTTTAATAAATAATAAAAGAAAAGATAAGAGATTTTATAAATAAATATAAATAAAGAGTAATTTTATATATAAATTATACATATAGCTATATAAAGTATTTTTAATATATATACTATCATATAATAATATATACATAAAAAGCCTATTAATAAATTTATAATACTTTAGCTATTAAAGATATTAATATAAAACAAAGGTAATTATAAAGACCTAGAAACTTTAAGTATAATAGTATAAATATATTAATACTTAGTTAATTACTTAGGCTTAGTAAGCCATTAGTAAATTATATATATATATATATATATATTTAGAAAATAATTTAAAAAGATAAGCTTTAGTTAATATATTAGTTACTATATTGCCTTTACTTAGCTACTTAATTAATATTTAATAATATTTTTATAATAAAGCTTTATTAAAGAAAATATTATTAACTTATTTATAATAGCTATAAATTTAAACTTTAGTTTAATTATTTATATTTATAAAGGTTAGTATAAATAAAGCAGTAAAGCTATTAAGCTAATTAAAATATATAGTATATACTTTTATTTATTTATTATTAATAATTAAGTAATATTTTAATTAAATAAAGTAAGTACTTAAGTAATTAATATATTACTTTTATATTATATAGCTTTTATATTACTACTTTTATAATATTACTTTTATTTATTAAAATAAAGTTGTAAAATATATTTTTTTTAATTACTTAATATATATAATTAATTAAAAATCCTTTAATAATAATATTAAATATATTTATTTATTTAATTACTTTAAGGGGCATAGAGCCCTTAGCTAGTACTTTATTTTAGTAACCTATATAGAAAAAACCTTAAAATAAGGAGAAAAACCTATATATAGTAGTAAATATAAATATTAAAGAGGCTTAAATTAAGCCTTAAATAGTGTTTATTATAAAAATTAATATATTATTAATTAAGCTTTAATTATAATTATTAAAACTAGTTTAATTTAGGGTATAAATAATATATATAAAAAAGTATATAAAAATATATTAAATTTAAAAGAAAAGAAATAAAGGCTTTATAAGCTTAAGTTAAGCTTTATTTAAAGCTAAGCTAAGTTATTAAAAGAGGTATAATATATTAGCTATATACTATAAAATATAAAGTAATATAAAAGGTTATAAAAAATTATAAAGGGTTTTAAATTATAATATAGCTATATTATTAATTTAAAGGTATATTAATTATTAAATTAAATAATTATTATATATTAAATTATTTAAGGCTATTAATTTAATAGCCTTTAAATATAGGCTTAAATTAAACTTTAATAATAAGTAGCTTAAGTAAAGTATAGTAATAAAATAGTAATTAATAAATTTTTAATTAAATTTAATATATTAATAAATAATTTAATAAATAATTTAAAATACTACCTTTTTTTTATAAATAAAGGAAACCTTTTTAAGGTTTTTTCTTTTATTTTTTTATTTTTTCTCTTTATATTTAATTAAAAAATTATAAATATCCTTTTTTCTTTTAAAATTTAATATAAAGCTATTTTAGTTTTTATATTAAAGCTAATTTAAAGCTTTAATATTATATTAATTTTAAATAATAAAGAAAATAGCTAATTAATTAAAAGTTAAAGGCCTTTTAATAAATATTTAATCTCTCTTTATATTTAATTAAGCTTTAACTTTAATTTATAAAGTAAGTATTTTTATACTCCCTTTACTTTATTAAAATAAATTTTTTTAATATTTATTACTATAATTAGTTTAATAAGTATTTAATATAGATTTATAGTAAAGCTACTATAGTTAATTTAAATTTTAAATATTAATTTAAATTATTTTAAATATATATAGCTTAATAAATTATATTTAATAAGTTTAAGGTTTAATATAAAGTTAAATTAAATATTAAATAAAGTAAGCTTTATTTAATATAGTAATAATTTATAATATTATATAAAAAGTTATAGACTTTTAAACTTAATATAACTTAAATAATTCTATAGTATTTAATATAAATTTAACTTAATTATTTAATAAAGATATAGTAATAATTAACTTTATATAATATAATTTATATAGAGTTATTTAATAAATAACTAAGCGCTATATTAATATTAAATAAGCTTTAATATAGAGTTTAAGTTAAGCCTTTATTATAACTATTAACTATAATAGTATTTTTAAGTATAAAATATTAATTTATATAACCTAAATTACTTATTTATTAAAGTAATAAAATAAACTAATAAAATAGTTTTTAATAAAGGTAATTAAAGCCTATATTAATATTAAAGTAATGTTCCGTAGCGCAGTGGTTAAGCGCCTAGATAACCGCTTGTGGTCGCAGGTTTAAATCCTATATAGAACACAGGTTTTTCTTAGTGTATATATAGGGGTAGGGGCGCTAAAAAAAATTAAACCTTAATTAGCTAAAAGGGGAGTAATAGCTCTACTTTTAGCTAATTAATGCTTAGTTAGTAGTAAAAAAGTAGGTTTAGTCCCCCTACTTTTTTATTACTAACTAAGTAATGTAAATTAGCTACTTTTATATTATAAATAAGTAAATTACCCCCTAGCTCTTAGGTTATAAAGCTAGTTTATAGCTATAATTACTAGGAAAAAATAGGTAATTAAGAATAAAAGAAGTAGGGTAGTGGTAGTATATATTAATAACTAAAAAAATAAAAAAGGAGGTATAGGGTAATTTATAGCTAAACTAGTATTTTATAGTTAGAAATAGGGACTAAAAAAGTAGATTTTAAATGTATTTAGTAGGTTTTTTACCTTATTAAGCAACTAACTAATTAATAATTACTTAGGTAATTATTAATTAGCAACTTAATAAGGTTTTCCTACTAAAAATTAGGTGCAGAGGTTCTAAATATAGCTAAGAGCATAAAATGCTTATATAAAAAATAGCTGCTAGTGTACTAAATACAATACAATACAATATTAAAGTAATAGTAAAAAGAGTTAAAAGTAAAAAAAAAAGAATAATAATAATAATAATAAAATAAAGGAAAAAAGAATTTAAAAAAAAAGCTATAATAAAAGAGATATAAAGATATATAGATAGCTTTATAGCTAGCTTTATAGCTAATAAGCTTAGGTTTTTTTTCTTTTATTTTTTATTTTTATTTTTATTTTTATTTTTATTTTTATTTTTATTATTATTATTTTTTTTTATTTTTTTATTATTATTATTTTTATTATTATATTTTTTTTATAAAAATAAAATAAAATAACTTAAAGCTTAGTTTAATTATATATTAATATTAAAATAAATATTAAATATAATAAAGTAATAGTTTAAAGTAATATTAATTAAGTAAAAAAAAAGCTTATATTAATTTTATATTAAAGGCTAAAAAGTATTACTATTTATTATTACTTTCTTTATAAAGTAAAGGTAAATTAAAAATATAAAAAATAGCTTATTTTAAAGAGCTACTTTATTAAATACTATATAAAATTAAAATAGTTAAATATAATATAAATCTCTTTTAAATTTTAAATTAAGCTTACTTTAAATTTTAAAAAGTAAAGGTAATTATAATTAAAGTATTAAAAAATAAAGTAATAAATATCTTTATAATTACTTTAATAGGAATATATTAATAAATTTATATTAAAAATAAAATAAAAGTAAAGAAATAAATTAAAACTAATTTTTTTAATATAAAGCTAAATAAAAGCTAATAATTTAAATTTAATAAAATTATAATAAAGTTAAAGAATTTTCTTTTTAAAATAAAAGTTAAGGTTTTATTTAATTATAATAAAGTTTTAACTTAAATATTAATAAATAATTAAAATATAGTTTTAAAGCTATTACTTTTTTTAATTTAATTTTAAGGTTTTAAATATAAAGAATATAATAAAGTTTAATAATAGCTTAATTATAAATAATATATATTTAATATAAAGGTATTATTATTTATATTAAATATTATATTAAAGGTAAGTTATTATTAAGGTATAGGCTATATAGATTTTATTAACTATTTTATTTACTTTAATTTTATTATAAAAGTATTAAATATAGTAATTAAAGTAAAGATTTAAAAAGAGAATTATTACTTTAATTTTAATTAAAAACTATAATATAGCTTTATAAACTTTAATAATAATATAAAGGTAATAAATTTATCTTATAGTAAAGGCTTTTATAATACCTTTAACTATATCTTTATATTTAATTAAAGTATAGTATAAGCTTATATTATAATTAATAAAGCTTTAAATAATTTAAATATAAAAAAGTTTAAATTTATATAGTAAATATCTTTATATAAATATAAAGAGTGTAATAAAAGTAAGTTATTATTATATTAGTTTTATAGTAAACTTTAGTTAATAAGCTTTTTATTAAAGTTTATAATAAATTTAAATATTAAAGAAATAAGTTAATTATATTAGCTAAATTATTATAATCTTAAATTAAATTAATATTATTATTAATTATTTTTTTTTATTAAAGTAAATAAATTTACTCTTTTATAAATAAAACTTTAAGCTAAATTTATAAATTAAGTTTAATAAATTATTTATATTATTTTAAGTTAAGCTTAAGTCTTTTTTATAATATAGCTATATTCGGGCCCCCTTAGCACCCCCACCCACCACTGTATATAGGTTTTCCCCCCTATCCTAGGGTTTTTCCTATATAGGTCACTAAGACGAGGTACTAGCTAAGGGCTCTATGCCCCCTAGAGTAAATAAATAAATAAATAAATAAATAATATAGCTATATATTAAAATATTAATATTATTAAAAAAACTTAATATTAATATTAAATTAATTATTATAAGTTTAATATAAAGTAAAGTAATATAAAGTAAAAAGAGAATTAAAAATATAAAGGACCCTTAAAGGACCTTTATAAGCACTATATAAAGAGTTATTATTTCATTATTAAATATACAGTAAGCTTTATATAATATAATAAAGGCTTAAATTTATTATATTATTTAAATAAAAAGTTTAGTAAAAATTATAATATCTATAAATTATATATAATATACTATATTAAAGATAATAAAGATATTTAGCTAAAAAAGTAAAGTAATACTATTATAGTACTATATTATATATATTACCTTTATTAAAATAGTAAAAGCTACCTTTATAAAATAATTAATATAATCATTTATTTAAAGCTTTAAAAAGGTATTACTTTCTTTAGCTATATAAATAATTTATATTATTATTATTACTTTTAAAACTTTATTTATAATATTAAAAAAGGAGATTAATTTTTAAATATTAATATATTTTTTTTCTTTAAAGAACTTACCTAGCTTATAAAAAATTATAACTTTAATCTTTTAAAATAATATTAAATAGTATTTAATATAGTAATATATATTAAGTAAGTTAAAGAGAATATAAATAAATAGTTTATTATAAATTTTAAAAAAATTTATTAAAAGCTTATTAAGTTTAAAGGCCTTTTAATTAATTAGCCTTTTAATAGTATTATATATCTTGAAAGTAATAAAGTAGTTTTTATTTAAAAATATAGTAAAGTTAAATTAAATATTAAGAGTAATTAATATATTATTTATATAAATAATTAAAATTAAACAAAAACCTATTAAAAAATACTTTTACTTTATTATAATAAAATATAGTTAAAAGTATATTATTATTATTATAATAAAGGTTTAAAACTTAAGTAGTTTTAAATAATAAATTACTATAAATTAAGCCTATTATTTTAGTTTTTAAAGGTTATTTTTCTTTATTATTATATTTATTATTATATAGTATTAAAAGCTATATTATTCTTTATAAATAACTTATTTTTAATATAAAGCTATATTAATAATAGCTTATTAACTTACCTTTATATAATAATATTATTAAAGTTATTAAATATATTTTATATTATAAATAATATTATAAATTTTAAAAGTTTATTATAGCTATACTTTAAAGGTATTATAAAGGCTTTTTAATATAAATAAAGTAATAATAGTGAGAAGTTTAATTATAAACTATATAATAAAAGAATTAATTTAATAAAAGGTTTTAAAGGTAATTAAAGTAAAGAAAAAGTAAAAATAATATATTACTTTTATAATAGTAAGTATTTTATTTATTTACAGCTATTTAAAGTAAAGAAAGGGTTTAATTATATTAACTATAAAGTAATAGTTATAAAATATAATATAAATAAACTATAAAATATAATTAAATTTAATAAAGTTTAATTTTTTAAAAATTTAAGTTTAAAATTTAATAAAAAATTAAGTATAATTAATAGTATTATCTCTTTTACTTTATATTTATAATATTATTTTACTTTATAATATAATAAGTTTAAATTACTATTAATTTATAATTATTAAAAGTTTATTACTATTAAGTAATATATAATTATATTAATTTTAAAGGGAGTAATATTAATTAAAGTTATTAATAAAAATATATTAATATTATAGTAGCTTTATAATAAAGTTATAAAGAAAGGTTATTTAATTATAATAATAAGTAAAAAAGTAAAAAAAGTAAATATTAATATTATAAAGAGTTATAATATATTAATTAATATTAAATTAAGTTAACTATAATTTAAAGCTATATTAATAGTAAATATAAATAGCTATTTTTTTACTTTAAGCTATAAATTAATAAAAGCTTAAACTTAAATTTAAAGGGTTTTTATTAATATTATATAATTTTTAAATTATTATTATATTAATTTTAAGTTAAGATTTAAGTGTTAAGTAAATAAGTTATATTTTCTTCTATATATTTTAATATAGTATTTATAATATTATATTTAATTAAAGAATAAAGGGGTTTTTTATAATAAAAAGGCTAATTTAATGCTAATATAATAACTAAAAAAGGCTTTAATAATTTTTTAAAGCTTTAGTATTTATTTATTTACTCTAGGGGGTATAAAGCCCTTAGCTAGTACCTTATCTTAGTAATCTATATAGAAAAAACCTTAGAATAAAGGGGAAAACTTATATATAGTAGTAGGTATAAGTGTTAAAAAGGCTTAAATTAAGCCTTAAGTAGTGTTTATTATAAAAATTAATATATTACTAACTAAGCTTTAGCTATAGTTACTAAAAAAAGTTTAAAAAAGGGTATAAGTAATATATATAAAAAGGTATATAAAAAATATATTAAATTTAAAGAGAGAGGGTAAGGACTTTATAAGCTTAAGTTAAGCTTTATTTAAAGCTAAGCTAAGTTATTAAAAAAGATATAGTATATTAGCTATATACTATAGAATATAAAGTAATATAAAAAGGTATAAAAGGTTATAGAAGGTTATAAGTTATAATATAGCTATACTATTAATTTAAGGGTATATTAATTACTAAATTAAGTAATTATTATATATTAAATTATTAAAAGTTATTAATTTAATAAGTATTAAATATAAAACTAAGTTAGGCTTTAATAGTAAATAATATAGGTATAGTATAGTAGTAAAATAGTAATTATTAATTATTTAAATAAGTTTAGTATATTAATAAATAATTTAATAAATAATCTAAAGCACTACTCTTTTTTTATAAATAAAGGGAACTCCTTTAAAGGTTTTTTCTTTTTTTCTCTCTTTTTCTCTTTATATTTAAATAAAAATTATAAGTATTCCTTTCCCTTTTAAAGTTTAGTATAAAGCTATCTTAGTCTCTATATTAAAGCTAGCTTAAACCTTTAATATTATATTAATTTTAAGTAGTAAAGGAAATAGTTAGTTAATTAAAAATTAAAAGCCCTTTAATAAATTTTTAATCTTTTTCTATATTTATTTAAGCTTTAACTTTAATTTATATAAAGTATAAAGTAAGTATATCTTTACTCTCTTTACTTTAGTAAAATAAAAGACCTTAATATATACTATTATAACTAATTTAATAGATATTTAATTTAAATTTATAGTAGAGGCACTATAGCTAATTTAGGTTTTAAATATTAGTTTAAACTATTATAAATATATATAGCTTAGTAAAGTATATTTAATGAGTTTTTAAAATTTAATATAAAGCTAAATTAAATATTAATTAAAGTAAGCTTTACTTAATTTAATAATAGTTTATAATATAGTATAAAAGGTCTTTAACTTTTAAATATAATATAATTTAAACTATTTTATAAAGTTTAATATAAGTTTAATTTAAACCTTTAATAAAAGTATAGTAATAGCTAACTTTATATAATATAATTTATATAGAGTTATTTAGTAAATACCTTAATACTTTATTAATATTAAAGTAGCTTTAATATAAGGCTTAAATTAAATCTTTACTATAACTACTATATATAGTAGCGTTTATAAATATAAAATATTAGCTTATATAGGCTATATTATTAATATATTAAAATAATATAATAAGCTAATAAAGTAGTCTTTAGTAAAGGTAGCTAATACTTATAGTAATATTATATTAAAAAAAAGTAAAAAAAAGGGAAAAAAAGAAAAGAAAAAGAGAGAAGTAAAGAGAGAGAGAGGCTAAAGTAAAGGTTATAATAGAAGAGAGATAGGGATATATAGGCAGCCTTATAGTTAGCTTTATAGCTATTAAGCTAAGAGTTTTTTTTTATTTTTTATTTTTATTTTTTTTTTTTTTTCTTTATTATTATTTTTTTTATTTTTTTTTAAAAAGTTTTTAAAAAGATAAAATAAAATAATATATAGTTTAATATAGTTATATATTAGTATTAATATAAATATTAAAGTGTAATATAATAGTAGTTTAAAGTAGTAAAAATAAAGTAATAAAAGGGCTTATATTAAGCTTATATTAAAGACTAAAAGATATTATTATTTACTACTATTTTTTTTATAAAGTAAAGGTAAGTTAAAAGTATAAAAAGTAATTAATTTTAAAAAGCTACTTTATTAAATATTATATAAAGCTAAGCTAATTAAAGATAATATAAACTTTCTTTAAGTTTTAAATTAAGCTTACTTTAAACTTTAAAGGGTAAAGGTAATTATATTTAAAGTATTAAAAAATTAAATAGTAAATATCTTTATAATTACTTTAATAATAATATATTAATAAGTTTATATTAAAAATATAATAAAAGAAAAAAAAGGAGTTAAGGTTAATTTTTTTAATATAAAGCTAAATTAAAGCTAATAATTTAAACTTAATAAAGTAATAATAAAATTAAAGTATTTTTTTTTTAAAGTAAAAGTTTAGGTTTTATTTAACTATAGTAAAGTATTAATTTAAATATTAATAAGCTATTAAAGCTTATTTCTAAAGCTATTACTTTTTTTGATTGAATTTTAATATTTTAAATATAAAAAATATAGTAAAGTTTAATAAAAGCTAAGTTAAAAGTAATATATAATTAATATAAAGTTATTTTTTATATTAAGTATTATATTAAAGGTAGGTTATTATTAAAGTATAGGCTATTTAGATTTTATTAGCTATTTTATTTACCTTAATTTTATTATAGAATTATTAAATATAGTAGTTAAGGTATAAGTTTAAAGAAGGGATTACTACTTTAATTTTAATTAAAAACTATAGTATAGCTTTATAAATATTAATAATAATATAAAGATATTAAGTTTACTTTATAGTAAAGGCTTTAATAATACCTTTAGCTATATCTCTATATTTAATTAAAATATAATATAAGCTTATATTATAGTTAATAAAGCTTTAAATAATTTAAATATAAAGGAGTTTAAATTTATATAGTAAATACCTTTAAATAAATATAAAAAGTATAGTAAAGGTAAGTTATTATTATATTAATTTTATAGTAAACTTAAGTTAATAAGCCTTTTATTAAAGTTTATAATAAATTTAAATATTAAAGAAATAAGCTAATTATATTAGCTAAATTATTATAGTTTTAAGTTAAATTAATATTATTATTAGCTATCTCTTTTTACTAAAGTAAATAAGTTTACTTTTTTATAAATAAAACTTTAAGCTTAATTTATAGAACTATTTTTAATAAATTACTTAAATAGCTTTAAATTAAGCTTAAGTCTTCTTTATTATATAGCTATATATTAAAATATTAATATTATTAAAAAAGTTAAGTATTAATATAAAGTTAACTATTATAAGTTTAATATAAAGTAAGGTAATATAGAGAAGGAAGAGAATTAAAGATATAAAGAACCTTTAAAGGACCTTTATAAATACTATATAAAGGGCTATTATTTAGCTTTTAAATATAAAGTAGGCTTTATATAATATAATAAAGGCTTAAGTTTAATATATTATTTATATAAAGAGTTTAGTAAAAATTATTATATAGGTAAGTTTTATATAATATACTATATTAAAGGTAGTTAAAATATTAAGCTAAAGAAGTAATATAGTACTACTATAGTATTATATTATATATATAGCTTTTATTAATATAATAAAGGCTATTTTTATAAAATAATTAATATAGTTATTTATTTAAAGCTTTAAAAAAGTACTACCCTCCTTAGCTATATAAATAATTTATATTATTACTACTACTTTTAATACTTTACTTATAATATTAAAAAAGGAGACTAATTTTTATATATTAATATACTTCCTTTCTTTAAATAACTTTTTTAGCTTATAAAGAATTATAACTTTAGCCTTTTAAAATAAAGCTAAGTAGTACTTAATATAGTAATATATATTAAATAAATTAAAGAGAATATTAATAAATAGTTTATTATAAACTTTAAAGAACTTTATTAAAGGCTTATTAAGTTTAAAGGCTTTTTAACTAATTAATTCTTTAATTATATTATATATCTTTAAGGCTATAAAATAGTTTTCCTTTAAAAATATAATAAAGTTAAGTTAAAGGCTAAGGTTAATTAATATATTATTTATATAAGTAGTTAAAGTAAAAAAAAATTTATTAAAAAATACTTTTATTTTATTATAATAAAAGGTAGCTAAAGGTATACTATTATTACTATAGTAAAAAGCTAAGACTTAAGTAGTTTTAAATAATAAATTATTATAAAGTTAAGTTTATTATTTTAATTTTTAAAGGTTACTTTTTTTAATTATTATATTTACTATTATATAGTATTAAAAGCTATATTATTCTTTATAAATAACTTATTCTTAATTTAAGGCTATATTAATAATAGTATATTAGCTTACTTTAATATAGTAGTATTACTAAAGTCTTTAAATATATTTTATATTATAAATAGCTTTATAAACCTTAAAGGTTTACTATAGCTATACTTTAAAGGCATTATAAAGGCCCTTTAATATAAAAAAAGTAATAATAATACTAAATTTAACTATAAACTATATAATAAAGGAGTTAATTTAATAAAGAATATTAAAAATAATTAATATAAAAAAAAGGTAGAAATAGTATACTATCTTTATAGTAATAAGTATTTTATTTATTTAAGGCTATTTAAAGTAATATAAAGGTTATTTAATAGTAGTAGTTATAGAACTATAATTATAAAAGGTAATATAAATAAACTATAAAATATAGTTAAACTTAATAAAGTTTAATTCTTTTAAAAATTAGGTTTAAAGATTAATAAAGAATTAAATATAGTTAATAATATTATTTTTTTTACTTTATATTTATTATATTATTTTACTTTAAGGTATAATAAGCTTAAATTATTATTAAGTTATAACTATTAAAAGTTTATTACTACTAAGTAATATATAACTATATTAGTTTTAAAAGGGATAGTATTAATTAAAGTTATTAATAAAGATATAATAATACTATAGTAGTTTTATAAAGAAGTTTTAAAAGAGAGTTATTTAGTTATAATAATAAGTAAAAAAGTAAATAAAGTAAATATTAATATTATAAAGGGTTATAATATATTAGTTAGTACTAAACTATATTATTTATAAACTAAAGCTATATTAATAGTAAATATAAATAACTATTTTTTTACTTTAAGCTATAAATTAATAAAAACTTAAACTTTAATTTAAAGGGTCTTTATTAATATTATAAAGTTTTTAAATTACTATTATATTAGTTTTAAATTAAAACTTAAAAGCTAAGTAAATAAGTTATATTTTCTTTTATATACTTTAATATATTACTTATAATATTATATTTAATTAAAGGGTAAAAGGGTTTTTTATAATAAAAAGGCTAATTTAATATTAATATAGTAGCTAAAGAAGGCCTTAATAGCGCCTTAAAGCTTTAATAAAGGGGGTATAAATATTATATTAAGGCTTAAATATTAGTTATAGCTACTTTAAAGGCATTTATTATACTTTTAAAGTAAAGCTTTATTAAAAAAAGTATTACTAACTTATTTATATTAGCTATAAATTTAAACCTTAGTTTAGCTATTAATATTTATAGAAATTAATATAGGTAAGGTAATAAAACTATTAAGCTAGCTTAAATATATAGTATAGGCTTTTATTTAATAGTTATTAATAATTAAGTAATATTTTAATTAAGTAAGGTAAGTATTTATATAGTTAATATATTACTTTTACTCTATATTTATAATAGCTAAGTAATTAGTTTTAAAAGTATACTTAATAGTAATATAATAGCTATAATATAAAGTTATAGTGTAGTATATAGTAATATAGTTAAATTTAAAGTATTAATAGTATTAATATAAGTAAAAAGCTTTTTTATATAATTTAGCTTTAAATATTTTAGCTTTATAAATAACTTCTTTATAATATAGTTTATTAGCTATATTAATATCTTTAATTTTAAAGATAAAGGGGGCTTATATTATAGTACTATAGAGTTTTTATATTATAACCTTAATAATACTACTACTATTAATAAAGGTAAAGTAGTAAAGAATATCTTCTTTAATAACTTAATATATATAATAAATAAGGAATTCTTTAATAATAATACTAAATATTTATTAGTTTAATATTATATTTAAGCTAAAAGTAGTTTAAATCTATTCTATATTTTTAATATAAAGTTAGGCTATATCTTTAAAGGTAACTACTATATTACTACTATAAAGGCGCTTTATAGCTACTAAAGTGTCTTTATTTATAGCTTTATTAATAATATAAATAATATCTTTTAAGCTATATTATTTAACTACTTTATTAATTAAGTTACCTTTAATAATAATCTTTTTATAAATATAAAGTAATATTACTATAAAAGTAGCTAAGTAAATATATTTATTAATAATTAAAATAATATTATTAACTATAATATTAGCCTATATTATAGTTAATATAAATTTAAGCTAAGTAGCTTTCTTAATTATTTATTTAACTATTACTTTAAAATTAGTAGTTATAACTAATTCTTAAAGGTTTAATATAGAGTTAGTAAGTTATTTATAATAGGCTTATATTATTTTATATTAATAATATATAAAATAACCTTTTAAATTTCTTTTAGTAAAAATATTAATATAAGCTTAGTAATTTTATTATATTTCTTTTATAAATAAGTTAGCACTTAATTTTAAGCTATATTAATTATAATATTAACTTAGTTTTCTACTATAAACTTACTATCATAAATAAAGAGATTATAATAACTTTATAAAAAGCTATAATTCTTTATATTAATATTTATTATTATTATATTATTTACTATATTTATACTTTAAGCTTAATATAATATTATAAAGAAAGGTAAATAAATATAGTAAAACTTTTTATTAACTTTTTAAGTTAATTTAAGTTAATTTTATAGCGCTATTATAGTATAGGCAAAATTGTAAAAGTTTTTTAATATTAAATATATATTAGTATAATTTTTTATTTAAGCTAAAAGTAATTTAAATTTATTTTATATTTTTAATATAAAGTTTAGCTATATATTTAAAAATAATTACTATATTTATATTATAAAGGTATTTTATAGTTATAATAGTATCTTTATTTATAGCTTTATTAATAATTAAAGTAATATTATTAATTATAATCTTTATTTATATTATAGTTAATATAAAATTAAGTTATGAAGCTTTTTTAATTATTTATTTAATTATTAGTTTAAAATTTATAATTAAAATAAGTTGTTAAAGGTTTAATAATAAGTTAATAAATTATTTGTAGTAAATATATATTACTTTTATATTAATAATATATAGAATAACCCTTTAAACTTTTTTTATTAAAAAGGTTAATATAAATATAGCTAGTTTATTATACTTTTATTATAAATAAACTAATACTTAGTTTTAAACTATATTTATTATAGTATTAATTTAATATTTTACTTTAAATTTATTATAATAAATAAAGAGATTATAATAAGTTTATAAAAGGCTATAGGTTTTTATATTAATATTTATTATTGTTATATTATAAACTATATTTATACTTTAAATATAATATATTATAAAAAAAGAGTAATTAAAAAAATTAAAACAAAATTTTATTTATTTACTTTTTAAGTTAATTTTTTAGCGCTATTATAGTGTAAGCGAAATTATAAAAGTTTTTTAAGTGCTTATTACTATAATCAGTTTAGTAAGTGTCTAGCGTGGACTGGCAGCGGGGCCGTCGTGGCTGACCTAAATTTAATATATAATAATCATTTATTACATTTTATAGTACTTTTCTTTAATTAATATGTATATATATATTAAAACATATTATAATTAATACTCTTTTACTTACTATTCTTTAATTGAAGTAGTCTTTATATATATTAAAACCTTTATATCTTTATTTTTAATAACGTTATATAAATTAAATATATTTTTATAAAATATATATTTATAGCTATATCTGTATTTTTTCAAGTATTAATTTAAATTTATTTATATGTTCAATATCAATTTTAATAATAAGCTACAATAATAATATTTATTTATACTTTACTTGCTTTATTTCTTTTTATATATACTATAAAGTAATATAAAATTTTATAATAGCCTTTATTATTCAATAAAATATATAATAAAGAAAAAAAGATAAAAATAAAAGATTAAACAACAGTTATAACTATAAGTATTAATGACAAATGAAGTAAAGGTAAAGTATAGTATAAAGTTTTATATAATTTAAAATAAATATTATAGTTATTAGGATGCTTACTTATAAAGTAAAGACTAAAATATAAAGACTAAGTAGTTAAGTTATTTAAAGGTAAGTGCTAAATAGTAAAAGTTATATTCTTTAGCTTTTATTATATATATATACTTTTATTTTTTTATTTTTTACTTTGAATATTTTATTAAGTTATATTTAAAGCTTATTATACTTTATATTTTTTCTTAATAAGCTTTTACTGTAATTTCTTTTTAATATTAAAACTATTTATAACAAAATACCCCCTTTTATTTATAATTACCTTTAATTATAGTTAAATATATATTAACTATATTTTTCTCTTAAGTTAGCTATATAGGTTAAGTATAATCTCTCTTAGCTTTTAGTTTATATATATATATATATTACTTCCCTTTGAATATATTTTAAGTTATTATAAATTATATATTTACTATACCCTTTTTTATAATTTACTATATAAACTTAATATAACTAACCTCCTTTAATCCTTAGTTTATATATATATATATATTAAGTTATTTTTTTCTTAATACATATATAAATATCTTTTATTAGCTTTAATAGCTACTTAATAGCTATATATTAATTACTAGCTTATAGTAAGTGTTTTATAATTAAGTATTATATTTTAAATTAAGAAATTACTATTATTGATATTAAATTAATAACAAGACACTTAAATTACTACCTTTAAATTTATAATTACAAAATTTAAGCTTTTAACTCCTTTTCTTTTTTATTTTTTTTGCTTTTTTTTTCTTTTTTATTATAAGTTTAATTTATTTTAAAGGTAGTAGCTTTATTCTTACTACCTGTTATAGACTGGCTTAGATAGCTACTGTAATTTAGCGTTAATAGAGTTATTATTAATTATAAAGAGAAGGGAAGTCCTTTATCTCTCTCTTTCTTTTATTAGTTTATATACTTTTAAATCTCTATATATTTACTTAATAGAGTCTTAATAAAGGCTTTACTAAAAATAGTTTTAATAGAAGTATAGTAAAGCTTTATAAGTAGTATATATTCCTTATCCTTTTTTAATAAAGCTAATAAGCCCTTTCTATATTATTATATATTTAAGATCTAAGCCACTAGTTTAAATTTATTATATAGCCTCTTTCTTACCTTTTATATTACTACTTCTTTATACTATTAATAGTGTAATATATATATTTATATTAAAGTAAAATATATAAAGTAATTTATTAATAAAAGAAGTATATTATAAAAGTATACCCCTTAGCTATAATATATTTATCCTTATAGTATATATTTATAGTCGCTATACTATACCCCCCCCCCTTTATTTTAGTTAGTTTATTGGTGTTAGCCTTTAAGATCTTATTAGCTTAATAGCGTTTTAATATTAATAGTAGCTAAAATAAAAAAGGTTAGGTAATATTAATAGCTTAAACGCTTAATATCTATTATATAGGAGATTAGTAAAATAAAATAATAATAAATAGCCTTTTATTTACAATTACTTTAAGGGTCTATAGTAAGTATAAAAACCCCTTTAAAATCCTCCCCCCTTTTTATTAACTCTTATTTTAATAGTACGCCCTTTACTTACTTAATTTTTAATTTGTTTTTTTTTAATACTTTTTATATTTTTTCTATAATACTATCTTAATAATTACTTTATACTACTATTTTTTATTTTACCTTTTTATATATAAATTTACTACTACTTTTATTAATATAGCTTACTTTTTATATTTTAATATTTAATTTATTATATATTTATATAAGTAATATATATATTCTATATAAATATAAAGCTAACTTAATATATTTTAGTAAAATATTTACCTTTACTTTTATTAATACTTTTATAGAGAAGAATTTACTATATATATTAAAAAAGTATTTAATTTAAAGTAACTTTAAAGATAAATAGTTTTTTATTTATTAATAAAAAACTGTGAGGAGCTTATAAGACTAGCCTGCGGCGACTCCTTATCGCTAGTGCTTAGTTATATACTTAGTATATAAACCTTAAGTAGCGTATATATAAAGGGAAAAAGACTTAAAAGAAGTAAGCTTTAGTTAATATATTAGTTACTATATTACCTTTATTTAATTACTTTATTAACACTTAATAATTTTAAAGTTTCCTTAAAGGCTATTTAAAAATAATATAATACTTTAAATTAAATAACCTATTATAATTCTTTATAAAGAATTATTATCCCTTAACCCTCTATTAATACTTTATTAATCTATAAAAGGTTTATAAAGTAACGCTTAAACTACTAATACCTTTATATTAAAAGGGGTAAACTTAAGTATTTAAAGCCTTTATAAAAAAGCTAAAGTAATTAAAAAATAAATCTTTTAATTAAAAAAATTAAAGAAATTATAAAAAAAAAAAATAAAAACTCCTTTAAGCTTTAAAATAAAGAATTAATAATAAAATTAAGGTAAAACATTACTACTTTTATAAAGATTTATTTAATAATAGTTAAAGAGAAGTTAAGGTTAAAAATATTAATTTACTTATATACTTTATTAATTCTTAAAAATATAAAATTTAAATTAATAACCTAAACTATACCTTTAATAAAGTAAGATATAAGTTTTATTAAAATTATTTAAAAATACTCTTTACCTTTAATTATATATACTAATTTTATAAAGTAAAATAGAACTAATTTCTTAATAAATAATTAAATAAGCGTTATATTAAACTTAAAGATAATTAAATAAAGTTTTAAAAATAAACCTTAATATTACTTAAAGACTTTATAAATTAAAAGGCTTAAATTACTACTATAATAAAGAATATTAAATAAAGAAATAGCTAAAGCTTTATTAATTTTAGTATTTACTTTAATTTATTAAAGAAATATTTAAAGAGAGTTAGTAAAAAAGCTAAAGCCCTTTTACTCTTTATAAAGTTATAATTAAAACTTTAAAACTATATTAATTTATATATATTTATTATAAAGAAAACCTAAAAAAAAGTGGTTTAAATTACTTAATAATTTTAAAATATAATATTAATAAAGCTTAAAAGAAAAATAAATACCTTTTATAAAAGACTTACTAAATTTTAGTAAAACTAGTCCTCCCCTTTCTTTATAAACTATTAGTAATTAACTATTATAGATCTAATAACTAAAGCTAATAATAATAAAATAAAGGATAAATATAGATACTATAACTATAGGGAAATAGGGTATATTTAATATAATTATAATAAACTAGCAAAGGCTAACCTTAATACTTTAAAAAACAATAACTAATAAAGGTAGCTGCCCTTATCTTTATTAAAGAATAAGTTTAAATTAAGTAATATTTCTATACTTATACTATAATTTAAAATAAAAACACTACCTATACCTTTATAGATCTAAATACCTATTTTAATATTAATATTATTAGCTTAGAATTTATAATAGCTTAAGGCTTAATAAAGACTTAATTAATAGCCTTTAAACTTTAAGTAGTTAGGGACCTTTAAGTCTTTAAATATAGAGTATATTAAGTACTAATTAATATTATTAATTTAAAAGGTATATTTAGAAATTTAAAGCTATTATATATAGCTATTAATTATAAACTAAACCCTTAAAAAAGTCCTATATTAATTAAAATATATACCTTAGTAAAAGAATATATTTATTTATTTATATATAATAGAGAATAGTGGTTTAAAATATAACACACTAATATATTATTTTTAACTCTTTATTAATTTACTAAAAAGTATAAAAATAAAGCAGTTATTTACACACTATAAAGCCTTCTAAATAACTAATATATTAAACTAAAGGATAAAGAAGTAGCAAACCCTTAAAGAACTACTTTAAGTATTCCTTTAAAACTTAAAGCTTTTATAAATATATTTACTTTTAATAAAGCTAATATACTCTTACTTACTAGAAATATAGATTATTTAATTAACCTTTTATTTAATACTTTACCCCTTTATAAACCTATATACCCTCTATCTCTAAATAAGCTTAAAATTCTATAAGAATACTTTAAAGAAAACTTAGTAAATAAGTAAATAAAACCTTTAAAAAGCTTTATTAATACCTTTATACTCTTTATACCTAAAAAGGATAGTACTCTTTAACTATATATAAATTATAAAGGTATTAATAAAATTACACTTAAGAATTATTATATATTACTTTTTATATTAAAAATCTTAAATTACTACTAAAGGGCTAAGTTCTTTATTAAAATTAATATTAAGGATATATACTATTAAATTTATATTAAAGAAGGAAATAAATAAAAAACAGCGTTTTATATTTAATATAGTTACTATAAATACTTAGTTATATTATTTAGACTTATTAATATACTAGCTATTTTCTAAAGCTATATTTATTAAGCTTTAAGAGGCTTAATAAATACTATTTATATAGTATATTTAAATAATATCCTTATCTTTTTAAAAATAAGGAAGGAATATATTAGCTATATTTATTAAGTCTTTAAATAAATAAAAGCAGTAGAATTATATATAAAACCTTTTAAGTATACCTTTTACTAAGACTTAGTAGAATTCTTTAGATTTATTCTATTTATTAATAAAATAGTAATAAATAAATAGTAAGTAAAAACTATTAAAAATTAAAAGGAACTATAAGAATACTAAGATATATAAGTATTCTTAGAATTCTATAATTTCTACTAATAATTTATATACTACTACTCTATAATTATAGTATCCTTAAATATATTAATAAAGGGCAGCTAAAAGGGAATATTAACTAAGAAATTCTTATTTAAAGAAAAGGAATATATAGCATTTAATTAATTAAAAGTAGCCTTTTAAGAAGTGCCTTTACTTTATTATTACTAATTAAGCTAACTTATTTATATTAAAATAAATACTTTAGTATTTATAATAACTAGTATTATATTATAATTAAATAATAAAGGGTAATATTACTTTATTACGTTTTAGTTTTATAAGTTTATAAATACTAAGTAAAATTATAAAATAGCTAACTAAAAACTCTTTATAATAGTTAAGTTCTTTAAATATTAATAATACTACTTAAAAGAGGTAGATAACTTAATAGAAGTATTATTAAACTACTATAATTTATAATTATTTATAATATAAGGAAGACTTAATAGGCAATAGGTAAGATAGTATATATTTTTAAGTCTATTTAACTTTATAATAAAGTATTAAATAAAGAAAAGTAACTTTACTAATACTTTATTAAGAAGGCTTAATTATAAAGGTAAGAGATTAAATAATAAAGAAATAATTCTTAAGCTATAGAGATAAATAGTATTAAGTACTATAAATAAAGACTTATTTATAAAGAGGTAATAGCTTAATAAAATACCTTTAAAAATATAATTAGTTTTAATTAGTAAAGGGTATAAGCTTTACTTTATTACTTAAGTAGCTAAAGTAGTTATTAAAATATTAGTTAAACTATAGATAAAACTAAGTAATTTTAAAAATAAAGTTATTTATATTTAATATATTAATATATAAAAGGTATAAAAGGCTACTAAGTTATTTAACCTTTATATAATAAAGATTTATAAATTTTTAATAAAAGTACTATAAAAAGCTTAAAAGTAGGACTTAAATCTTAAAGGAATTATTAAAGGTATAGCTAAAGTAAATTTAAAGGGAAAGGTAAGGGTATAATAATATAATATAAGTAGCCTTTTACTATATAAAGATTAAGTACTTATTCTTTAAAAGTTTATTTTATAGTAAAAGCTTCTATAGCTATATTATAATAATCTTTTAGCTAATTATTTTAGAATAAATAGAACTATTAAGCTTCTATATTAAGTCTTCTATTAGCTAATAATAAAATAAATAGTATTAAAATATATTTTAAGCTATAGAATATACTAAAGAGTT
>SRPY01000110.1:0-61369 GCA_018360145.1 Claviceps africana
AGACGGGCAGGATCCTGTCCGCGGGGGCCGCGAGCGGTCCCGTCGCGCCGGCCGCCGTCCCGCGGAAGAAGGTGGCCGTGAGCGTGGCGTTCCACGACGCCGTGTACTTGTCGTTGATGAGGTTGCCGAGATCAAAGATGAGCGTCTGGGGCCGCCTCCACAGGGCGAGAAAACCCGTCACGTCCTTCCAGTAGGTCCACGAAATGCCGGGATGAGGCTTCGGCTCGGCCGTCGACGTCCGCCAGATCTCCACGTCGCCGAGCCACACGGTCGCCAGGCGGTCAAACTGCCGGCCCTCGGACACGACCGTCAGGTTGACGACGACGCGGTCGAACGTGGCGGCGAGGGCGCACGACGACGCCCGAGGAGGGACGTAGCTCGCTACAAGTCGGGACGTGAGCAAAAAAAAAAAGAAAAAGAAAAAAAAAAAAAAAAAAAAAAACTCCTCCTTCTTCCCGCCTTCTCAGGGCCGCAACACCCGGGGGGAAAGGGGGCGACCCCACCACCGTGAAAGAAAGGGAGGAGAAAAACACCAAGGTTCTTACCGACAAGCGGCTTCCCGTAGCTATCCGCAAAGACGTGCTCCATCAGCGTCACGACGCACGACGGTCCCTCGGCGGTCGCGGGTCCGACTCGCGCGGGATCCCCGAGGAGGTCCGCCCCGTCGACTAGTCCGCGCGGCGACAGCACCGGCGAGGCGACCTCGAGACACTCGAGCGGCGCGCGGGCCCCGGCGGCGTGTCCCCATGCGCCGGAGCGGCCTCTCGCCGCCAGTAGCAGCACCAAGCACGACGTCCGCATCATGATGGTGTGGTGATGGAGGGAGAGGGCCCCGGGCACGACACGCATCCGCGCGAGAGACCAAGGCGACCCGGGTGGGACAAGGGGGCGACACGTATGCATCAAGTCCATCTGTATCTACGCTGTATTCCACAACCTCCCCTTTCCCGGGCTCCCTGACGCTACCAGGTCCAGTCGGCCTACGCCTAGCATGTGCCGGATGCGTCGGCGCCATGTCGTGATGTGCCGGCGCGTCATGGCTCACGGCCGCGGCGTGCCATTGTGGCATCCTGCGCAGGGTGATGCGAGGCGGAAAAGGTACAAGGTGCAAGGTACAAGGTACAAGGTACAAGGTACAAAGCACAATGAGACAAGACGCGCGCTGTCCGGCTGTTGGCATGCCAGGGGGTGACTGCCATTGGGCGATTGGGTGGACGTGGCACGGACCAGGCGGAAGAGGGCACCGTATTCGGAAAGAGCACAGAGCAAAGCCTGGCGCTTTACGACAAGAGATGCACGGCATAAAAGAAACCATTGTCTACCTAGTTGTGGTGCGTCCATCTGCTTGCGTGCCATTTACCGTTATCGTACATTCCCGTTCCTGTGCTGTGCTGTTCTGCGCGGCCATGCGTGCTGTGCTGTGCTGTGCTTGCTGGATAAAATACATGTGTATGATGGGCTGTGATGCCCGGAAGAAGAAGAAGAAGAAGAAGAAGAAGAAGAAGAAGAAGAAGAAGAAGAAAAAGAAAAATCAAGATGACGTGATGCTGTTGGACCAATCCAACCGGGAATCAAAAGTTCATGTCTCGTGCCTCGTGCCTCATGCCTTGTGCCTTGTGCCTTGTGCCTTGTGCAGATCCAGTGTCGTCTTCCCATGACGGCCTCCATGTTTGTTTCCCCCAAACCAGTCGAGGCCAGGTCAGGCTCGGCCCAGCCAACCAACCGATCGACCGACCGGGCCAAGCGCCCGCTTCGCTCCGCTCACTCGCACTGCTCTGCACTGTCCTGCATGGCCCGCCTGCTCGCTGTCCACATCCACCCTATGCGGCGCCTGGCCCTTCTGAAAAGGGGTTCAAGCCCGCCCGAAGCTCCGTACATCTCCGCATCGTGTGGTTTCGTGGCGGTTTGGTCTGCCGTTCCTGCCCTGGCCTTCAGACACAAGTGGCTCGACCCAATTCGTGACGCCCACCTCACGATCCGGCCATGTGCCATGTGCCGTGTGGCTCTGGCTCCTGCTTGTGTGCCCGTGTGCCCGGGTAACTGATGGGAATGTCTGCACGATTTTCCGTCGTCGTGGACCCCGAGTCCAAGCACCATCGGCCGTGTTGATTCGGGTGTGCGCCGTTCCGGTCGGACTTTGGTTCTCTTCAGGCGCGGCGATTGTCCCAGTAGCGCTTCCTCGCAGCAATGGCGTCCTGGTCTCCGACGAAGCGGTGCTGGAAGAAGTTGAAGACGGAAAACTCGTCCCGGCTCATCACGTAGGAGCCGGGTTGGCTTTGCACTCTGCCCCAGATCTGAGATAGCGAGTGTTCGAGGATCTTGCTGACCGTAGGATCCGAAGCGCCATCGGGGCTCTCTCGGGCAATCTCTAGCGCCTGGGCCACGGCAGCATCCGATGTCTTTCCGAGCGTCGACGTGCCAGTCCTGACAAAACGGACAACCGGTGTGTCTTCCCGATGAGGCATTGTGCGGTGCGACGGGTATGGTGCCGAGGAAAAGGGCAGGTGCAGATGTTGTTGGTGATGATGATGAAGGGGATCCTGGCATGCAACAGACAACATGTTCAGAGAAGAGCGGGATCTGATTGTGGGAGGACCTCGCATGTATAAATGGACTCGTTTCTGTCGGTATAAATTGGCAGCCGAAGCGCCTTGGGGAAAGAGGGGGTGGCACGAGACTTTGTGCAAGGTGCTTGGTCTGGTGGGACCAGATTATCAATGTTTAATAAGATTGAGAACAAACGACGTAAAACCGGCAGTAAGTGATGAGGCGGCGACGCAGGGGGCCAAAAAGGGCGGAAGAAGGGGCGGAAGAAGGAGGTTCGAGTGTTGAGTAGCGACAACGAAACGAGTGTCCTGAATCAGTTCTCAGGTCCGTGATGAAACCGCCTAGGAGTGACGATGGAAAAGCAAGAGACCTCGTTTCACGTGGCGTCGGTGCTTCTTCTTCTTCTTCTTCTTCTTTTTTTTTTTTGGTTTTTGTCCTGCGCGTCCTTTTTGTAGATTTGTCCTAATCCTTCCTCTTCAAGAACCAGCAAGGTCTCAATCTCCGCGGGGGTGGCAAAGACCTGAGCAACGGTTCTTTTCGGTAATCGACAGAATTCGACAGGTGTGTCGTCTAGCGGGGATAGCTGAAAGCCAGAGTGTCAGGGCGGGGTGCGAGAGACGGCGCAGGCGGCTTGCTCCCGAATCGGTGTCGTCTTATGCCGCGCGGACGAGCGGAATCGCAAAACAAGGGGGCTGGGCAGAAAAGGGCGGCTTCAGAAATGGCTGCAGATGGTCTGTGGGCGAGTGGGCGATCAGACGCTGTCCCAGGAATCCGGGCAAGCGCGGCGTCCTTTATAGATGAGCCGCCGTCGGCTATGATGCCATGCCGCGGTGAACTTTTCTCCAGCCAAGTAGTGCACATGGGGGATGCACATACACGTAGACAACGTGTCGGCACCTAATGTAGGCACGACGACGTTGTGTGGCTGTGGCCGGGCGAATAGGAACCCGGAAACGCAAAGTCTGGACCTAAAAGAGTAAGTTTCGCGAGCTGTCTGGTCGCTGTGACGCCGTGCAAAGCCGCCACCAGGTCGGGGCCAGGGAGCTGGATCTGAAAAACTAACTGCCACTACTTTCCATTGTTAAGGTTTGTTGCCGTTGCGAGTCCGCCAAGCCATGACCAACGGCTCGTGGGGCCGCCATGCTTTCGTTTGTGACACCCCCTCGACACCCGGGGTCCTTGAGTTGTGTTGCCTGTTGCTTGGCATGTCAACGATGACAGACGGACGTCCGGTGCCGGATGGACTTGCCAGGAAAATTTCAAGAAAAACCCCCACGTCACCATCACCTGTTCCTAGATATCAGGCCGGCGCCTGGCAGGTTTTGCAATGCATACGGCACTTCGATGCCGCGGATTTTGGAGGCTCCCAGACCCTAGTCCAACAGCAAAACGCCACCCACGCCGGCACGCCGGCACGCCGGCACGCCGCGCGGTCGGAACACAAGAGAATTGGAAGTCCAGAAACGGGCGGGAAAAGGTTTTGTCAAAGCTTGGGCAGCCGATTCGGCGAGGCGCGCTAGATTTGTTTTCTTTTCTTACCCTTTTCCCTCCTTGGTTTAAGGTTTCTGGGCTTGCCGTTGCGAGCCTCTATTGACTTTGGTCTGGCCCCTTGAATGCCACATTCTCGTGTAGTCGGGGCCTTCTGCCACGCAACAACACACCCACCCCACCCTTCAAGGAGTAATCAGAGTTGCAGGCTAGGACGAATGGGGAACTCGCCAGTGTTCCAGGATAGGTTGGTGCCAGATGTAGCCCTACGTGCATAACTAAGCATTAGTAAGTAATAAGGTGTTTGACCCTCTTGGGGGGGGGGGGGAGGGGGGAAGAAAGAAAGGCTCATCACAATCACTTCCCCGCCATGCTTGTCCTGCAAGAAAAATGTATCCCTTGGACAAGTATGGCAAATGCCATGGATAGATAGTACGGCGTGGCGACAACAAAACGCTGCAACATCACACAGTACCGTCGTCTGTGTATTGCCGTCCACGACGTTTTCCCAGAGGGAAGTGCCAAAGCAATGTGTATGCGTGCCGCATAGGTTGGTTTCGTATATTGTATCATGATGTGTACACGTCACTCGTCATTTGCCGAGCAACCGGCGGGATCTGGATGCCAGGGGCGCATGTGCCAACCGCAGGGCCAACCAGACTCCACAGTCGTTGCATGTAGGCAGGTAGACAGAGTTTGGCACCGTCGATTGCTTGCGCAAACATGGCTGGAAAAGACTACCCCGACTCCAGCCAACGTCCACGCACAAGCAGTCGCTGCACACGCACCGAGGTGAGGCGGATTTTCTGTCCGAGCATCTCCAGAAGACATCTCCCTCGCCCGCTTGTTTGAAGCGACAAGAAATGAAAAGGACGAGACGACAGCGACGCCGGTACTTCGAAGAATGCTTCGATTCGGATAAAACTTCCAAGAAGGCGGACTTCACGGTCCTGCCGACGTCATCTGTGGGCATTTCCCGATTCGCGGAGGCCGGTAATAGGAACACCCGACACAAGTCATCGGGAAAAAGCAACCTGACCTCTCCGCCACGTCCGCCAAACATCGCCCAACTGTGTCTTTGTATCCATGCTGAAACACGCGTAAACCTAATCCTCGGCATGAGTGCAGCCCATCGTCGATGGATTGGCATCAGAGTAATCGCCGCAGCCCTGACGTATAGGGTACAGAGACGTATTGCCCCTTGTTACCTCACCACGCGCCCAGCCGGGCTCCGTCAGCATTCTGGCCTCGCGTGCGTCCGAGACCCGTAATCTGCGAAGTTTAATTGTGAGTGTGGATATTCCACTCCCTCGCTTCGTCGCATCCGCCGGACACTGCCCGCACATGTACAGTGCGCCGAGTTCCGGTCATTCGAAACAGTTTGTCATGTAATTTTGGTGTGAAAATGCTCCGGGGGTCACTTACAACCTACTATGCCCGCATACTGTAGTGGACCGTGCAGCCATTAAAAAAAACAAGGTTTCCGATATATGTAGGTCATGGCCTAAGAAGCTTATTCGTTCTAGTCGAATGTGCCCTGGCGAAGCGTTATGGAATCCCGTACAAAGGATGTTCTAGGACGTCCACAAACCCATCCGACTCTTGGTACCGCATACCACCTGTATTAGACATCCACACCACCGTGCAATCACGAATGGCAGGGGTCTATTTAGTAGGGTGCGGAGTATTCGCAAAATATTGTGGAATGCCACAACTCGTCATCGTCCACGGAGTTCCACGCACGGGTCAGGAAGGAGCGCCATTCTGTACAACATAGAAATTCGTCGGAAGGCTTGCTTGGAATCTAGACCAGTCCATCTGCCGGAATCATCTGCTTTCCGGTATATATCAGATGATTCCTCTTGTATGTATTTGAAGATGCGATCCCACCTTCACCCAATGGCGCCGCGTACGTAGTCCAAGAGCAGCTCTTGTCATCAAGAAAAGCGGTACCTGTGCTGACGATTCCAACCATCGTCTGTGCTATCGCTTTGTAAGCCAGGGTAGCTGCATCGAGAAGACGTCTGGACGAAGCGACAGAATGTAATTGGAGGCCGGAATGATTCGACCTCGGCTTCGCTTCTCAATGGATGCAACGCCAGCTCTACATCTCACCACGTTCGCCGTCTAGAACAATTAGCTCATTGGAAAACGCTCCGCTTCCGCCCTGTAGACTGCGCCGTGAAAATAGAACAAGGTTGTTGGCCGAATAAGATAATGAGAGAGGGGCTTCAGTTGTCCGGCTCGGAGCCGACTCGGACCCCCCCGTGGCGCTCGTTGGACTGCATCAGCCTCATTGCTAGGTTCCGTTCCACGTGTGGCACCTTGATGGCAGATCGACAGCAATGAGCGGCGAGATTTTTCTCGTGGGAAGTGTGACAGATTTGTATACCAACCATGTCCGTATCCGTTACCCGTGATGAACAATATAGAAACAAATCCGACCTTGTTCATCCAGCACGCCGGTATGGACCATCTTTGGATCCAGCGTGATGAAGTAGCATCAGCCATTTGGAGGCATCCCTCGTGTTCTCGGCGCGTAAAAAGCACCACGACAAACGTGGTCTCGCATCCCTCTCAGCCAGGCCGCGGAGACACGCCTCCCGCACCACCCACGCGGAAAGTGTTGGCGTCTACGAAGTCGGATAGTGAGGCGCAGTTGCAATCTAGGGCATCAGCAAAGAGAACTCGGTCAAGGCTGAGCGGACCGCAGTGCCAGGAGGCTTTCCAGCTGAAACCATGATCTGCTGGTTGCTTTCGGTCTCGATCGCAGCCCTCCACGGGAAAACTCGGAAAGAGACTGGTGGGGATCATTGTGACGGGGTGGGTGGATGGGAATGCTTCGCAAGACCCTACAAATCGGCCTTGGTCGGGTAGCATTAGCATTCTGATGCCATTGACACGAGACGTTCCTGCCTAGGCCTTCCACATGGCATGGCAGGTGGCAGGTGGCAGGTGGAGGGCCCTTACTCTTTTGCGAACCAGCGTGCTACGCGCCTGCCGCGTCTGCGCCAGCTTCCTCAACGGAAAGCTTAAATGACATCTCGGCCGATCACCCCCCCGACAAAGTTTGATTGGATACTCGAGCGGCTAGGACTGACAGCCTAGCATCTCCGTCATTGCTTCTTACTAGTGCTGTTGGCTCTAAGTAAGTAAGTACATCCTTAGGTACATACCTACTACGTAAGTACCTACCTACCTAGTAGGTACCCGTTGTAGCAGGTACAGTGAGTCCAGGCATTCCCGAACGTTTTCTCATACAACTGTGGTGTAAAATGTTTCGGAATTACTTACGACCCACTATACCTGCTAGCTAGGGGTCTAAGACACCTAAAGTACCGAGGTAGGTAAGTGCCTAGGTAGGTACTTGCTTATCAACTGCCGTCTGGTCTGGTCCGAACTTCTCCACGGCGCAGGCACGCTCCATCGATATGGGCGAGAAGGAAGTGATGACAACACAATTTGTCACGTTTTCGGCAGATGTTAACTGGCTGACGGGCCGTTGATCTGCCTGCGACGCCGGCAACAGCGGCGCCTCCGGATAGGTTGCTCGCAGCTTCCTTTCTTTTCTGTTGTTTTCCCCGTCCTGGTTCTTTACTTTTCAAGTCGCGTAAATCCAACTTCACACGGCCCAGAAGGATCTCCGTGCTAAAGAACTGCCCTCGTGCATTGCCGATTGTGCATCACGAACGTGATACACCCGCACAAATGAGAGGCCACGATCCCGAGCTCTCAACAACTACACATGCGATCGCCTTGATGCATGCGAGACTATTTCTGTTCATTTCCATGCCAGCCCAAGAACGATGAGAGCGATGCGGATTTCTGTCCTCATCTACTATTGTACAATGATCTCACTCTAGCAACCTATCATTTGTGGCCTGGTTTGTTTAAACTGGTCCGCCATAGGGCTAACGAGACGCGCGTTTTCCGATATTCCACCCCCAGGATCGTAATACCTTGACAACCTTGGGAGTGATTGCTGCTGTCAGCGGCACTCTAAAAAAAATGAAGCTCTTGTGAATGGCGTAAGCAAGCGCTAATTGAGTCCCCAGACCTGCCGAGACAAAAACGATGCCTTGTTAGCCGCTGTATAATGCACCATAGCTCCCGAAGGGTAACAGCACGCCAGTCAGGAGAGCTAAAGGTTTGAGCCATGCTGGGACGTTATGTACGTACTAGCTTCTTCCTTGTGATGTTGTTGGGCCTCTGCAACTCCCCAACCAGCCATTTCTGCCTTGTCACTAATCTCGTCGTTGCCCAAGGTCTCAACCTCGGTGTTCTTAGAGTGCCAATATTCGTGCCACGTCTGGCGAATTATCTGGGGAATGAATTGGCTAACGCTCGATACGACGTAGTGCTCGACTTTGCCTGTGTTTGGTGTTTTATTTGTTGTTAAAAAATGGGTGAGCTAAACAGAGTTGGGAGTAACACTGGCTTGCCAAACGTGTCGAGGAGCAATTGTGACCAACCAATAGTGTCCGTTCCAACGGTTCTCACGAGAAGAAAACAAAACGGAAAATCCAAAACGCTTAGAGCGAGATATACGCCGACTGCTGACCAACCGTACTCTTTCGACAGCCTCTTCAGTTTCTGGCTTAAACTAAGGTTTTCCTGTGTTCCATTTTGTGTTGTATGGCGCCGCCAGCTGGAGAAGCGGAAACCTCGACGTTGTGACCGCGCGAGGGTCAGACCGGGCCGACTCGTCGGGGTGCGTGTTGTGCCTTGAAGCGAATGAAGGTATAATCGTCGACTTTGTTGCTGTTGTATTTGTACTTCTCCTATCCCCGACTTTGTACTATTAAATGTTCTCTGTGCCCATCTGCTAGTCCACGCTGTGCCGTTATGCATAGACTGGCTGCGAAGACCAAACGCTGCTCGAAACATTCTGGGTGATTATTCGCATCAACGGTATGGCTGGAGGTGCTGCAGAGTCCTTTAATCCCTTGTGATTCTTTCTCCCGCCTCGCCACCTTTTCCTGATTTTGTCCTAGAGTACGTTGTTCGGAATGGCTAAGTGGCCCGATCGAGCGCCGCAGAGAGCGGATGATGTCAGGATTCGGAGGTATCGGGACTGGTCGTGGAAGGGCGAAGAGGTGTGCACTCCTCCTTCTAGACAGACGTGAAAATTAAGCTGGGGCAGCCCTAGCCTTTCCCTTGTCCTTGGAGATTCGCCCTGCCTTGTCGGTTTCGTCGTACTGACGTTGCGCAAGATGTAGCGTGGTGATTGAGTCCAGGCAATTTTTTTTGGGGGGGGGGGGGGACGACCTTGTCGCACGACTCGTAAGCACGCGCAATAACCACCAAATCCTGCACGGGGTGGAGACTGACCAATGCAACCAATCACGTATCGCAGCTCACCCCTATCTGGCCATGTACAAATGTAGGTACCTAGGTACTTGTAGGTAAGAAGTACCTAGGTATGTAAATAAAGATCAAGTGGACGCTGTCATTGTGTGATCAAGTGATGGCCCCTTTTGGACGGTATATGAAATCGAGATGGCGGCAAGAGACCGCAGTCAGGGATTGAATTGAGATTGCTCCGAGGGCCTTACCGAAGCAAGATGACCAGAAGTCGATTGTCTCGACATCTCGAGAGCAACACTTTTACTGGCAGAAATTTTATCGAGTGGATGTAAAGCTCCGACGGTACGTTTGTGTTGTCAATGTCTCGTGTCAGAGAAAGTCGTTTGGCAGTGGGCAGTATCTCCGTGTCTTGTGCAACGACCGCTTGTGTGCCCACCTTTAAAACTCCCCTACCTAGCGACGTAGCGTCCGTCGTGCGTGAGAGGAACCGAGGTGTTTGGTGAATGAAGAAATATCCTAGAGCCGAGTGGCCACGCCGCCTTTTGCATCGTTCGGGTAAAAGGGAAGCACCCCTATTTTGTTTAAGAATCACTTGGGAGGATTAGGAAAGTGCTTGGAAAGGGCTCCGCGCTCGGGTCTCTGTTACGTAGTCGGGAATCAAACGAATGTGGGATGCCTCGTGGTCAAGATGAATACACAAAGGGGAAACAGGATTGAAAAAGCATGTTTCATGCTGGCTCATTGCACCGCCCCGGAGCACGTCAGGTCTGGTGGGACTTGATCAATTGCGTCTGGCCGGATGCGCTGCGCCAGGAAAGCGCTGGCACACCAAACAGCTGGCGCAGCTGGCGCAGCTGGCAGACAGTCTGCCAAGACCACACCAGTTGCAAGGGAACTCTGAACATTGAACCAGACATTGAATAAATTCCGTCACCGCTGTCTGCCACGTGGGTGACTGAAATACAACCATGCCGATATGTTCACGTCCGGCAGCATTTTAATCGCACTCACCTTCACTGGTCCCCTTGACTGGTCCCCTTCCTTGACCCGTCTTCACCGACTAGACCAAGTCTATCGAGACTCCAGAAGCATACTTGAGCTGACTCCTTCCTTTTCGGATGTGGTGTTATCGTGAGATGAACCCGGCTCTTTCCCGTTTGTTCTTCTTCAGCCACGCGCGTGACGCAAAGGGGGGATAGCAGCATGAAAATCGTGAACGGCTTCATCCAGCCTCCGGTACCCGTGAATCACGGCCAGCTTTTCGTGTGGCCGTAGTCAAAACTGGTGGCCGCACAATAGCACGCAGCCTTGCGTTGCTTGTCCATTCGTTTTTTTTGTCTCTTGCCGATTCGTCCATATAGGTATCTAACCGTTGTCGCTCTTTTCTGTCGTTCTTTACTTTTTATTTTTGTTTTCTGCGTTCAGTCGTCAAATATCACCTGAAAAGGAACGCCCGAGAGACATACCAACATGTCGTCAACACACCTGCCATGTGGCAGGAAGCGAAGCTTGCTTCGAACGTTGGGGTCACGAAGGCGACACAAGGACTTTGCGGTAGCCCCGTCGGTTCAAACAGAAGGTAAGTTTGTGATATTCGTTCTTCTGATCTGCATGTGCTAATACATGTACCAATGTTACAAGCGGTGTCAAAGACACCAAAAAAGCCAAACCACGAACCCGCAGAAGCCCAAAACTCGCCGTGTTCACGAATTCATGCGGAACTCCCCATGGCAACAGCGCCTATGAGGGGAGACAATGAGTTTAGTGCCCGTGCATACAAAACTCGACTGTCAGGAGGAGACTTGGAAGCTGGAACGCCCTGCAAGCGCTCGACGGATCGTGCCAGGGATGCCTACGGATGTCCTGTGTCTCCGTTCAGAATGCATCCAGTCATGGTGGTTCGAACGTCACAAATCACTCGTGACCCAGAGATTCTTGCTGCTAGAAGGAGCTCAATGGCTGAATCCCGATCTAGCGAAGCCGCCACCCATGCTACTCGACGGTATACGACCAATTCTATGCACCTAGGGGACACAGTAGATAAGCTCAGACTGCTGGATAGCTCCGTATATGGCCCTGAAGAGGATCTTGCACTTTCGGAAAAGTCAAACGTGGCTGTGTCAGTGCCCTTTACCGCAGTGCGAGGGAAGTTTGTGGGACAAAGGACGTCTTCAGCGAATGCCCTGAGTAAACATGGCTTTCCGGCGACCAGTGAGGAGATTTATCACAAGGTTGTGCAGATGGTGGCAGCAACAGATGCTTTAAAGCCTACCACTCCAGTGAGAAGAGCGACAGATTCCAGAGAATCCGCCCAAGCACCTCAATCGAGAGGGCTCGCCAAAATATTGGGAAGAATCTGTAGCAAATCGGCTAGTCCCGAGTCCGAGGTCTTCAAGAAGCGGAGCAAACCCAGAAATGGCGAGAAGGACGCTCTTCTCACAAGGTCTGCGAGTCAACCAGACTGGGCCAGGCCCGCGGTCAGCTCTACCGAGATTCGGTTGAACGAAGACCAAAACCTCGAAAGGGACAAAGTACAACAAATGATGGGGGTGCATTCCATTTGCCGGCCCGTCAACCCGACGCGGATGCGTGGTCACTCCTGTAATGGCCAGTTCGTGACGGAAAGTATGCCAGAGGGAGGACAACAAGGACTGGCACAGCCAACGCAGGCGCATCGTCATGGTTCCAGACATGCATCGTGGTCATCGGCCAATCCATTTGATAGTGAAGAAGACTTTGAATGCGACCTGGACCAGGGCATCCTGCACGCATCTCCAGCCGGGTCGTCAACGCCGCGCATTCGAATCCATCGAAGCTCGGATCCCAGTCCGAGTAATTCCTCCATTCAGGACTTGAGCGGAGGTAGTCTGGGCCAGGTGAATGTGGCCAAAGTAGTTCGGATCGGCACAAGGGACAGGATGAATGAGGCGACGATTCGTCAAGTGACATTCCAGACAGCGCCGCTTGACAGCAGGCCGTCGTCGTGGGGCGAGGGCCTGCGCCCGGGCGAGGAAACAGGAAATGCGAAAAAACATCCATCACCCAGCAAGAGAGACCTGGAAGAGCTCGAAAGGGCGTTCCGACAGTATGAGCTGCCAGCCACAGCATACCAAGATGGCGATGATGCGGACGAGTTGGCAGCAGCGAGCCCCACGGTTCTATTTGCGCGAAAACGGAGCTAGAAGGTTCGAAAGGATGCGGGGGATGGAATGATGGTGGCGAGATGTCAGTGGCCACCACTCGGTGCTCCTCCAACATGGTCATGCCGAGTTTTGCGACCACTTGTTAGACAAACCAACCCGAGAAGCAGACCGAAGACCAGACTGCGACCGGCATCCAAGTTGAAGCCAGCAGGGGCATTGACCGATGAGCCGGACGAGCTGTTGTGATTGCTGTGTGAGTTGTCAAGTTGGGATAAAAGCCGGGGCGAGGTGGGGTTTCGGGACTGTGGTCACGTCGATGGCTCATGTTTGGAAGATTGTGGCTACAAATGGCCGAAGAGCTGATGAATGGGGCGTAGGCATGGACGGCCGAGCGGCGCAGACTAGGAGCAATCAGGAGACAGGACATGGTTTCGCGTCACAGTCGACTTGGCTTGTGGAAGCGCCGTGTCGGGAGGTGGCAGGATGTCCAAGAGTGTATTCGTGCTGATGCCGACAGTACAGGATTGCTATCAGACACTTGGCATATCAGACACTTGGCATGACAGACATACACACGGGTCGTGAGAAAAGTTGGGTTACCCAGAATGAGTTAATATTCAGCACGGTGCTCAAGGAAATTCCTTGCAGACTATCAAACTAATACCACTAGAGAAGTGAAATGTACAGGGTCGAGCACATTAGTTCGACAACTTGCCATCGATGTCAATGGCCCAGGAAACAAAGGTGGAGGTCTGCGTGCACGAGGTCTTCGCAGGGTTCTTGGCGTCCTTGGGGCAGTTGATGGCGACGGTCTCATGTCCATAGAAACCGAAGCTGTTTGATGGTGTTAGTCTTCAGCATGCAAGGAGATGCAGTGCCGTTTTTGTGGGACAAGAGGGATGAGAGGGGGGTGGTTACGTACGCAGGGCCAAGCTCGTGCCAAATCTCGACAACGATGTTGGCGTCGCTGGTGCCGGGGTGCAGGGCAAAGCGGTACTTGGAGCCCTCGCAGTCGATGATGTCGGCGTTCTGTCCCAGGGCGGTAACCTTGGGGTTTTGGGCCTTGCAGTTGAGGGCGTGGGCCTTGTTGCCGTCGAGGACGAAGTCGACGTACTCGACGTGGTCGTGGGAGTCGATGTTCTTGACCAGGGTGAGGCTGGAGATGGTCACCATCTCATAAGAGTTGGGGTTCTTGGGGGGGGCGACGGGGCCCGGGCTCTGAGGACGAGCACCGGCAGCGGCGGCGCTGACGGCGGCGGCGTAGGAAAGGATGGCGACGGCCTTCATTTTGATGGTTGGGTTGGTTGGGTTGGTTGAGTGGTTTGTGAGTTGTGAGTTGTAGGTTGTAGGAGATGGAGTAAAGGAGTGTAGAATGTGAGGATGATGAGAAAAAAAATTGTGTTTTCGGGGAGGAATGTCGAGTATTTTATACACAAGTCTCGATGGGGAAGAGGTGGGGTGCGCGGCGGGGAAGGACCAAGAGGGACGACAGGAAAGGGAAAAGGGGCGAAGGAGAAGACGAGATGGTTTCCGGCGTGTCCGGACGACCTATTTCGGGTGTCTCTTTTCGCTTGGTCGTCATTCATCATCGGTCTTGGGGGCCCCCCTCCCGGCCTGTAAGCTCTCTTGGGCCGCCAGGTAAATAAATGGCTTCGGTTGCGCTGCGCCTGCGGGCTGGTGTCGGCTCCGGGACGGACATCTGGAGGCGCTGCCGGCGCGGCTCTGCGCCTGTGGAATACGAAGGAAGGCGGGCTATTGTCATGGGTGTCCGCCCCACGGATTGCACAGCCCGCCTCTGCAGCGCGACGAGCCCCGCCCAGCCGTGCGTTCCAGAAGCAAGCCGTCAAGGATGGCCCCTCATATCCCCGTCGCCGTGGGTGCCGACAAGGCAACAAACGCTTGGGTTGGCGCCCCGCTTTGTTTGTCGTGCCCATCCAGGCTTGCGCGCGAATACGCACCACGAAGCGCGCCGTGGCAAAACGCGGGCGGTCCGTGGGTGGGCATTTCCCGCCGTGGCTTCTATTACCGGAAATAGGACCACTTTCGCTTCCCATCCCCGCCACGCCATATATACTAGGTACTTACATGTACAACAACGGGGAGCAGACGTGCGTCATAGCCCGCGCACCGGGCCCCCATCACGTGACCCACCTTTCCTGCCAAGCCCGCCATGCCCGCCATGCCGGCTGGGCCGCCACCGACGTACCCGGTGCGCCGCGCCCCGTGCGCGCCTAGAAACGGATGTTTGGCGGGGCAGCCACAGGAATACATTGCATGTACATACAATCCCTTTGGGTGCGCGAAGGCGCCAACGAGGTACCGAAAGGGCTTATAAGCCAATCAGCAAGGCTAAAGAAAGATACTTAATTTACTATAGGAAATATATAATAATAGAAGTCACTAAGGTTATCCTAGTACAGCGCGCTACATCAATTTATATAGATAAAGCGCGGAATAACAAGTCGCTCTCTGTACCGCTCTAGGTGTGGGTTGGCGCCTTCGCGCACTCAAAGGGATAGGTTCATACACAAGTACAAATGTACAACATCCCACAGACCTGAACTTGGTCCTGATCCTCGCCCCGCCCGTCCCGACCCATCATCCCGCGAGCCACCCTTATGTCCGGGACAGCCGCACCAATCAGGCCCCGCGCGCTTCGTACCCGAACCGCACGATCAAGAACCCCCTTTCGTCCTTTTCGTCAACGGGGAGCGGAGTGGGGAAAGCAAGAAGGGCTCGTCCACCGTCTCTGCCCCCGTTTCCTGGCCCCTGCCGAGTCCGTAAACGCACAGCAGCGGATTGTGGAGCGCACAGCAGCAGCTATGCCTAAAAGGGAAGAAATACCTAGTGTACGTATTCATCACAATCGCGGCCTTTATCAATCGCAGTATTAAATTACAACCTTTAAAGGGTATAACGAATACTATTAATAGAGGGCTATTAATAAATTACATTCTATACATGTTAAGAAATCATCACACAAGCATGGCATACACAGCGAGACACGCGCGTCGTCGTCGCTGCTGTGCGTTCGATACTCCGCTGCTGTGCGCTTGCGGACTCGCCCCTGCCCAGATGCCGAAAATAGGACGCCCCCCCCCTGCGCAAAGAAAAAGGGGCAATTCCACAGCAGGCGAGAATAGGGGGTTGCCATTGCATCGCGAGGTGTGACGCGAGGACCCCGTGCAGCATCTCCTGCGATGGCCGTGTCCTTTTCGCTCATGCGCCCGCACCCCACCTCCCTCAGCACGTGAGCCGGGAAACTATGCACGCCATCGTCTATGACGTCGGGCTTCTATTTTGAGGAGCGGCAATGGGGAAAATGGGCAGGAAATAAACGATGGATTGCCTGCCATTTCAGCCAATTCATCTAGCCTGTTTCAGTACGGTGGGCGCCTGGGGGGGCCGTGGGCTCCGTCGCTCGCACTGCCGGAGGAGGTCACGTAGGTGGCTGCCTCGCCTCGTTAAAGGCATCCCGCCGCAGGTCCAATGGGCAAGCTTGTGTGTGTTTTTATTTTCTCCTCTGTTCGTCATGACTTGATGGCTAGGCCTCGCTTGTCGAGAGCCTTGTGTGTTTTTTTCTTCTTTTTTTTCCCCCCTCCCCTCCACCACCCCGTGGTCCTTGGTCCGGGCTAATTGAATCTCTGATTCCAAGCCCCTTCACAAGGCCCTAGTTACGACGGAAACGGGTGATCCCAAAACTCTCTCTCAATCTCCAATTCTTTCTCAAAATTGCCAAAAGGCTCCATGACCTTGCCCATAATCCTCGGCCAACGCTGACGTAACTTCGTAACAAAATGAACCTTGGTGTACTCCCAATACTCGGGATACCATCCCGACATTTCAAAATCCACGATTCCCGAGAACCGCCCGTTGTGCATGAGGACGTTCCGCATATTGAGGTCTCCGTGCGTGAAAAGAATCCGATGCCCGTTGCGTTGCGAAAAATTTGGCAGAGCACGGATTCGAAGACGGTTGTGGAACGCAGCCTCGTCCACGAATGGTCCCACGAATTCACCCTGCTCGGGATCGTCGGGAGCGCAGACGCTGATTCTCCCGTCGTAGCATGCTTTGCCGATAGCATTTGTTATGGCGTATTCTGGTGCAACCTGTTTTGGTATGGCTCGCAGCTGGGAAAGGGCTTCTTGCAAATCATGAACTAGAGCTCTCTCCTCGCTGTGGCTGAGACCATCAATGCAAGTCCACAAGCCCATCCCAGGAACCTTGGTCATGAGAAGCCAGGATTTCTTGGAATCCGATACGAAATCCAGGGCATGGGGAACAGGTATCGATGTATGGCGCCTGACGAGCTGCAAAGCAGCATATTCATTCTCCAAGCTGCCAAAATTTCTCTTGAAGCATGCCTTGAGATACATGCCAAAAGGAATACGTTGGACGTCCCCGCTACCGCTTCCACCATACATGCGAAAGCCCAGAAAGGCAAGGCCACGGTACGCCCGTATGCGCACAAAAGCCGGTAGCAACCGCCACGCCATCGACATGACTGTGGCGCCACGGTCCGCCAAGGAGCGCCACAGGGAAGCAGTCTGCCAATTCCCGATCGGCAGCGTCTGGGATTTCTTTTGCGCAATCTCTCGACTGACAAGAGTCCACCGGATAGGCGCTGAAAAATGATTGAGGAGTTGCAATGCAGACGTGTCGGGATTTTCTACATGAGAGGAAGATGGATCCGAAAACCCGCGAAATTCAATAAAGGGAGCCTGCGCAACAATGGATGGCCTATTTAAGTCGCCAATGGTGGTGGTGATAACTGCGTACTGCATCGGCGTGAGCATTCTGGTAGTGTTGTTATTTGAACGTGTTAAGAGAGAGACATAGAGGCCAAAGAAGGTACGTACCTCTACACTTTGGTTTTCACATTTAAACCGGAAAAAACCCTGGGGTATTGCCGCGGCCGCAGATCTCCGGACAAGCCAATGACTCTGGTAGGGATTCTGATTTGCTGCTTTCGACGAAAACCACTCGAGCAAGTCGGTACCGATGAAAATGCCGAGCATCTCATGGAGTTCCTACACAAGGACGCAGGGTCAGTCAGTGAAGAGAGGGATAGAATAAAACAAAGGCGGGCTCCGTCGGTACCTTATCCACATGAAAGGTCCCAAATGGAAGCAGAGGGACAACGACGAGCGGATCCCAGAAAGAGTTGGCGAGACCCGTGATGCAGCACTTGCCGCCGTCTCGTTTAGAAATGGCGGCGATGACGGCCTTGTCAGAAGGTGGATGGGCAGGGCGATCGGTTATGACTGTCTTTTGTTAGAACAAGCCAAGGATGAACAAAAAAAAAAAGAGGGAAGGAAAGACAGAACGAGGCTTGGTCGTACGCACAAAAGGCAATCAGTCGCTTCCAATCCGCGAGAAGGGCTGCCAGATCAAGGCTATCGCTGTCTCCGACTACCGCACATCGTTGAAGAATGTAGCGGGCGGTTTGCAAACGGTCTGCCGAGTCCATGAGAAAGCTTGCCAGCAATTCCGAGCCTGGGTACGCAATATCGGCGCACCGTATGAGTCGCAGCACTCGCTCAATTTCATCTGTCGTGGAAGTCGTCATGGCGCGAGGTAGAAATGGACCAAACTCTACACGCAGCTTGAAAGTGTGAAGGCGGCTTGAAAGTGTGAAGGCAGCTTGAAGGAGTGGAACGGCTCGGGCTCTTCTTAGCTTAGCTAGTGGAACCAGACAAATGGCAGGTTATCTACTCCCTCCCTGGAGAAGCGTCTGGCTCATCAACGTTGGCCTGTCGACGGGCGGATCGTTCCTTCCGCCCGGGCTCCACTCCACCCCTTTGTCTGTTCGTTCGTGTTGCCCGGGGTGCACAGGTGGAGGAGGGCGTACAATCTACCCCTTGAATGATTTTACAGAGTGACAAGCCCTACATTTTCTAGCTGGCGAGTCCCGTTTTAACAGTGCTAGTAGGTATATCTATATACACAATATATATAAAAAAAAATACAATTAGTAAAGTAATAATTCTATAGAGATTTATATATAAATATTATATTTTATAATATATATTTTAATAAGTAGTATAATATTATAAATATACCCCTATAGGCTTTTATAGTAGTTAGGGCAGTATATAGAGGATTTTCAGTGTATTAACTAGGGCTAATAAATATATTTTTTTATATTAAGAACATACTTAACTTAATGTTTCTTTTAACTAAGGCCTATGTTATCGTGATTTTCGAAGAGACGCTTAATTGGCTTAATCCCCCCTGTTATGTTAATGTGTAAAATCATTTAAGGGGTGCATTGTAGATAAACCCAGAGTTGTTCAACTAGCTAATCCGAGAGTTGTTGTGGGGCTGCTACACACACGCCACACACACGCCACACAGCGCCACAAAGATACTTCTAGCTTTATTTACTTAATAATTTATTATAATTCTAAATAAATAGCTATTAATATACAACTAAAGCGGTTAGGGTTAAATAATTGTAAAATACTAGTTAGAGGTTAGGGTTAGGGATAGGGCTTAGGGTTAGGGCTAGGATTAGGGCTAGGATTAGGGTTATTGTAATATATTCTATGTATTTTTTGCAAAGTAGCTAATCTAAGAGTTGTTGTGGGTCCTGCTACAGCAGCTCTTGCAGACCTATCAGAACTCTTGTAGACCCACAACAACTCTTGGATTAGCTAGTTGAACAACTCTGGGTTTATCTATAGCCTCTAGGTGGAGTCAGAGCTAAGTTCACATAGACGTTCGGACTATCGTCGGACCGAGCGTAGCACTATCATTCTCTTTGGGCCCGTTTGTTGGGCACCAGTCCTGGCGTACGCGGCACCAAAAATGTAGCTAGGCCATGGCGCAGGACGTTCGGTACTAGCTGTATATAGGAATCCCTATATAATATTAAGTTATTACTATCTTTAAAAATAGTAGAAAAGTATTATATAATATATACCTACTAACCTACTTACTATATATAATATTTAATTAAAGCTATTAAATTACTACTATTTATTATAAATATACCTTATTATTTAAAACTAAGTTTATAATTTTTTATAATACTTTATATAATAATTATTAAGCTTTTAATATTTTTATAATATATATTTTAGGGTTACCTTTATAATTAAATAGAATTTATATAGCCTAAATTTAACTTAAAGTATTATAATTATTAATATCTTTATTTAATAAAAATAGTACTTTATTATCTCTATAAAGCATTTATAATACTTTATATAATTAAGAAGTAAAATCTTAACTATCTTTAATAACTTTATTAATATTATCTTTAATATCTTTTAAGTAATTTATTACTTTTTAATATACTTAAGGTTATATAGTTTTAGGTTTATAGAAATTACTAACTTTTAGCCTTTAAAGACTTAAAGCTATTATAAATATTTAAGTTATATTAATTATAGTAAGTATTATTAAAAATAGTGCCTTTAATATATTTAAAGTTTTATAATATTTTTAAGCTTTAATTACTTTAATAGCTTTAATATATTTAAATAAAAAAGGATTTTACTAAGTATATTTAAAGATATTAATACTTTTATTTATTATAACTAACCTTTTTAGCTATTTTTTTCTCTTAATAATTAATAAATTAAAAGGTTTTATAATAATATTATTATTTATTACCTCCTTTTAGTAGTATTTTTACTAATATAAATTAATTTCTTTCTTTTTAATTAGCTACTTTTTGTAATAGATTTGAGCTGGTGGCTTGGATCCTAGATGCATAATAATGTAGGAGGGGCTTATTAGCCTTATTAAAAGGGGATAGGGGATATATATATTAGGTGTTAATTAAATAGCTAGGCAAAGGCAATATAGTAACTAATATATTAACTAAAGCTTATCTCTTTTAAGTCTTCTTCTTCTATATATATATTACTTAAGGTTTATATATTAAGTATATAACTAAATACTAATAATAAAGAGTTACTATAAGTTAGTTTTATAAGGTCTTTATAATTACCCCCCCCTTTATATTAATATTTTAGTAATATTTTCTATAGTTATTAATTACTTTATATTTTAATAGTAATAAGCCTTTATTATATTATTAAATAATAATACTACTTATATATATAAAGTAATGAAAAAAAATTGTAGCGATTTCGCCCGCACTACTATAGCGACGCAGAATCGACTTTAAACCGTTTAAAAAGGGTAGAAAACAATTTTTTATACCTATTTACCCCCCTCTTTAATAGTGTATTATTATTAAAGTATAGGCATAATAGGTGTTAAAATATTAATAGATATTAACAGTAGAAATTATAATAGCCTTACCTATAGCTAATACTACCTTAACGTAGGTTAAGGCGGATTTATAATAAAACTATAAGTTAAATCTACATTACCTTTAGTAAGTAAGCTAGTACTAAATTATTTTAAGGTTAAATATAAAGAATTAATAAAACTTATTTTAATATTAATACTAAAAAGTATATAAAATATTGTCCTTTATATAAATAATATAGCTATAATATATAGTTAATATAGAGCCTTTATACCTATTACTTTAGTAGCTTCCTCTCCCTTTTTAAATATAATTACTATTTAAAACCTTAAATAAACTATTAAATAAGTAGTTAAGAAGGTAATTAATAGTAGCTTTACTATAGAACTAAGTTAAGTAAGTATTATAATATAAGATATAGCTATATTTATTACCTTAGCTTATATTACTACTATAGTAATACTACCTTAAATTTATTATAAAACTATTATTAAGGGTTTTTCTATTTTTAAAGTAGTTTAAAATAAATCTCTTAAAAATATTATTAAAGCTATTAACTATATTATAAAAACTAATACTATAGTAGTAGTATATTAACTCTATAGTAGTAATACTATAGTTATATTTTATAATATAGTAAAACCTTATATTAAAGATATAATTTAAATTTAAACTATATTTAAGCTAAAAGTAATACTTAACCACTACCTCTTTAGTATTATTATTAAAGGCTTCTTTATTTAACACTTTAAAAACTAAGTAATAAATAAAATCTTATAAAACCTTATAAAAAATAATAGCTTAAAACTAATATAAATATAAATATAGAAACTCTATATAACCTCTATTAAGTCCCTCTTAATTATTAAAATTAATAGAATTAAAGTAGCCAACTATTTATACTGCCTTAAAGTTATTTATAAAGTAGAAATATTTAAAGCTAAGCTATATAATAATACCCTTTACCTCTACTAATACTATAGCTACTTTTAATTTAAATATATTATAGTATATTATAATATAGCACTACATTATAGCTATTATTGTTACGCGCTAGATACAGCACGTAAAGCGTAGGCATTTGTAACTTATAGAATGCGTTATAAATAATTATAAGAGGAATTATAAAAGAGAATATATATAAGTTACAAATAAGTGCACAGTTATATATAGTAATAAAGTTATCTTTTTACTTATATTCTTAGAAATCCTCCTTTTATATATAAAATTCCGTTATATAATAGGTCTAAGGCGTGTAAAAGATAAGTCTGTTTTAAACTATTTATAGATAGAAAGAAAATTACAAAACTATATATTATAGTAAATACTAATTAATTTATATATTAAGTAAAATAAAAATAGAAAATTATAGAAAACTATATATTATAGTAAATACTAGCTATTTCTATATACTAAAGAAAAGAAAATTAATATATAGTATTATATATACTTTAAAAATCTTATTAAATAAAATAAGGAAGTAAGGTATAAAGCGTAAAATATATAATTAATTTATAAAAGAAAACAGTAATATTCTCCGTTTTTATAGTGCATTATATAGACTTTTATACACTCTTCCTAAAGATAAGTAGAAATATAAAGGGAGGTATTATATAAAAGTAAAGTTATAATCACTACCTCTTCTATACTATATCTATAATTATTACAGTATAGTTAAGGGTATTAGTTAATTAGTACTTTATAGGAAAAACAATTATTATATAAAAAGGTCTTCTTCTTCTTTTATATTAAAAAGGGCGTTATCTTCTTTATTTTTACTAATAGAGGTGTTTTTAAATATAGTGTATTTTATATTATAAACACTATATTCTATATAGCTAAGGATATTCTATTCTTTAGGTTCTATTAATTCTACTATTTAAAGCTATTTATTAATACTAAGGTCTATTATAGAGTGTTTAAGGTCTTCTTTAAGACCTATTTAGATATTATAGTTTATTAAATATAGGCTATATAGGTAAATAACTAATAAGCTTATCCCTTAGGAATAATTAAAATACTTAGTGTAGTTATATTTATAAAGGTTAACGCTAAAAGTCCTCTTAACTTCTATAAGTAAATAGCTTAAAACTAAGGGAATAACTAGTAATTTATATATATAGTATATAATTTCTATATAGAGTTACTTGTGATTCTATTACTATTTAACGGCTACTATATAGATAATATATTTTTTATAGGTATTAATTGCCTTTAAAATATTAATACCTACTATATAGAGGCTGTAATTAATTCGCTCTTTAGCAGACTAAAGGGCTTATTTATCTATACTATAAATTATATAAAATTATAATTTAGTTTAAGATCTTTAGTAGGTAAGTAGAGGATTAGTGTAGAATAGTAGGTATTTATAAAAAGGAGTGTTATTTATAATTTAATTAATAGTGTCCTAAAATTCTATAAGGGTAAGTTACTAGATCTATTTATATATAAGGCGATTATTTAGGAAATAAAAGCGGATTTATATAAACATTATTATTTTAAATATATTATGCTTATATTTAAAGAAACCCTACTTTATTTAAAGAGATCCTAATTTACTGCTTTCTATACTTATAGCTTTAGAGTATTTATAGAAGTATAGATATATTTAGTAGTTATTGCTTTCTTTAATAAGTCCCTTTAGAATATAGTAGTTACTATATTTTATAAAGCTATTAGTAATTAAAGCCTATTATTTATCTTTAGTAAGGATCTTTTTAGTGAGAGTAAAGACATTCTTTTAAAGCTAAATTAAGGCTTCTATACTAAGCTTAGCAATATACTAATAGAACTCTTAGGTAATAAGGTACTAGGTTCGCTAATATTTCTAATATAGAAACTAAATTTAGTTAAGTAGCTAAACTTAGTAAATACTGCTTAAAAATATATAATTCTACCTTTATAAGTAAGCTAGCTTATAAATAGTAAGGTCTTAATATTAAATTCCCCTATTATTATAGATTATTCTTAAAACTAAAGTACTTTATTTAATAGCCTTACCTTTATTAACTATAGCGGTAATACACTTAATATACTACTATATAGTGTTATAGCTTTAATCCGCCTTTTAGTAAGCAGTATTTTATTCCTTAGTTACTATTTTAGTATATAGGCTGCGTTTTTATTGTAAAAGTCTATAAGACTTATAAAAAGATAAAAAGGAGTGTATATTTAAGCTAAAAAATATAAAAAGCAGCTAAGGGGATTTAAAAGGAGATAATAAAGGAGAGGGTAGAGGAAAGGATAGAAGGAAAAGGAAAAGAGAGAGGGTAATAAAGAGAAGAAAAGGAAATATTAATTATAATAAACAGCTAGTTAATGTAGCTATAAGCTAAGTAAAAGAGGTAATTTACTTTATTCTTACTTTTATTAAGCTTAGTGTAGCTTTATAAATAATATATAGTGTTTCTATTATAGGCATATTTATTCTTACTTTTACTGCTAAGGAGTGCGGTTTTATAAAAGAAATATAGTAGCCTCCTAGCTTAGTAAGGTATTTAATAAAATTAAGGCAAGGGATTATTATAATAGCTAGGTTACTATATATCTTTATATATAAGGGTTATAAGGCATTCTATAGCTAATTATAGTATTATAAATTTATAGCTAATAAAGTCTTTACTAAAAGAAAGATAGTTATCTATAAGTAAATACATTTCCTTATACTTTATTAATCTTAGGTTCCTATATACTATATTATTTAGATACATTAAGGCATTACAGTGCTGCTTTTAAAACTTATAGGTTTTTATAAAAGGTGCCTATTCCTTACTTTCTATATTTAAAAATGCCTTAAAGGCTAGGGTAATAATCTATAACGTTAGTTTAGGATTTAGTTAGGGTGATTTTTAGCTTAATAGTCGCTACATTAGTAATAAAATCTACCTTTAAGCGTTTATAGGTTCTCTATAAGAGATTATTATTATTAGCTTTATTAGTATTAATAAATTAAAAACTAGTCTTTAAAGGTGTAGTTATAGGCTATAGTGTTTTTATATTCTAGACCTATAAGCTTAGTATATTAATATCTATATAAAGTTAGGTTTACGCCTTAATGTTGCTAATAATGCTAGTTTCCGCTATTACTAAGTATAATATTAGCTTCTTAATACTAGCGTTAGCGAGGATAGTGTTTTTAAGTGGAGTAAACTAAAAGGTTTTATTAAAAGCAAGGCTATAGATATAAAGGAGGTTAAGGATTAGAGTAAAAAAAGCCTTTACTTTTCTTTATAAATACATTATAGCTTTACTATAGTTTTTTAAAGTTAAATTATTAGCTAGGCTAATAAATACTGCTATTATAATAGTGTTTTCCCTTTTATAGTTATCCTCCTTTATTCTATAGACTTCCTCCTCTATTTTAATAAGTCTTTAAGTTAGATTCTAAAACTTACTATTAAACCTTATAAAGCGTTTAAGTAATGTAGCGCTAAGGATTTATATAAGGTTAGCCCTTTATATTACAGCGAGGGAGCCTATAATAGTGCTATTAATATACCTTTAGCTATAAGTAAAGCGGATACCTAGGATTTTATAGTAGTTTAATATCTATATTTTATAGTTTTTACCCTTAATACTACCTTTAAAGTAATAGGTATAAACTACCTTTTTAAGGCTGTTTTAAACGCTATAAATAAAGGAAAGTTCTAAGGATTTATATATTATACTACCTTTTTTTAGCATTAAGTATATTGCTTTTAAAGCTACTCTCTCTTTATTAATAATGCTAAAGGCAATATAGAGAGTAGTTAGCTATAGTTTATATAAGCTATTATCTTCCTTAATAGAAACCCTATTATTAATAATTATTGCTCTCTATATAGCAAATTCCTAACTTATAGAGTGTAAGATGTCTTTATAAAATTATTATTTCTTTATATTACCTTAACCTTAAAAGCGCTACTTTATATATAGAACTAAAAAGGGTTTACAATTATTAGTAGGTTTATTATTATTTATTAATAAATATTTACTATAGTATTTTGCCTTTAAGGCGTTCTATTCTAGGATTTCATTATTTACTATAATGTATTTAGTGCTATTAGCTCTACTAAGTTAGTATAAGTAGCTAAGGCTATAGTATTTCTAAATGTATTTAAGGGTAGCTTTATTTATAAAGTGCTTAGCTACTATTCTATTAAATTGCTATATTATAGGGTTTTAAAGTTAGGCTAAGTTAGTTATTTCTTTATTAGGACCTAAGTTAAGCATTTCTTTATTAAAGAAATTGTTATTATTCTAAAGTAAATCGCTAAATAGCTTTTAATATTCTTTATTAGTTATAGCTATAGAGTTACTAAGTATATAGAAGTTAGTAAATAGTGTATAAAGGTTAGTAGCTATATTAAAGGTAGCTAGATAAATGTAAGAGGCTATATTATAGGTAACTAAGTTTATACTAAGGATATTAAATCTTTTTATACTAAAATTATATTCTCCTAACTTATTAATATAAGGGAAGTTATTATTATATTCCTTAAGTTATATAAAACCTTATAAAGAATCTATTATTAGGGATTTATTTATTACTTCTATATAAAAGGGCATTAAAGAGAGTTAAGGAGGCATTAAAGAGCTTATAGTGGTTATAGTTAATAAACAGTTATTAGGGATATAAATAAGGAATTCTAAAAAGGTTTCTATAAAGCTCCTTTAGGCTTATTGCTACTTTTAAATTAGGTTTTTCTAATTATTTACTATTATAAGTAAAAAATGCTGTTATTTCCAATAGGTTTAGAGGATAATTAGTGGTATTTAAAAGCAATTTTAGCAAATATAATTAGAAATAAAGAGAGGCAAGTAGGGAGTTAAATAAAAAACGTAGGATTTAATTAAAAAAGGGGGATAATTAGGAAAGGTTATAGGGTTTTTTTAGTTTTAAATTATAAGGAATAAGGTAAGTCTAAAGTGAGATATATAAGTAAAGGACTATAGCTTAGAAGCTATAGTATTCTATAAGCGCTTATTAACTTATAGGGGTCTTTAATCCCTTCTTTTAAGTACTTGCTTAGTTTAGCTAGTTAATCTTAGCGTAGGGCGGGCTTAATGCCCTTCCTTTACCGTTCTATTTTCTAGTTAATTAGGTGTTTTTAAAGGTATTCTTCCACTATTTCGCTAGCGTTAACCTGCATATCTTCTTTAAATATTTATTAATTATCCTTTACTATATATCTTTTCTATTAAATAAGAAATTTAAGTTTAGATTCCCGCCCTTTTTTATAAAAAAAATAAGCCTTATAGCTGCTAATTCTTTTAATTTCCTAATAGTCTACCTTAAAGCTACCTTTAAAGGCTATTAAAGGCAGTGTAGTAGCTTACCTTTAAAAAGGGTTGCTTCTTTACTATAATTTCTATAGATAAGCTATTAAAACCACTAAGTGTATATAGGATCTAGCTAGGAAATCTAAGTAAAAAGAAAGTAGTAAAATTTACTTTAATACTTTAAAGGGCTTAGCTCTTTAAAGTAACCACTTTTTCTTAGGTTTCTTTAGAAGCTTATATTCTAAATAAAGTTAAAGGTATACTATATTGCTAATATTAATGTTTACTAAGTTATATTTAAAGTTATACTAGATTTTAATAAAGGCAGCTACTATTATAATAGCGTGTTCTGCTTTTTACTAATATAGATATTTAAGGACTATAAGGTTAGCGTCTTTTAGGTTAAAGCTAGTATCTTTTATACTATAGAGGAGGTCTACTATTAATAGCAGCTTATATTTAAAAACTAGTTTATTAAAAGAATAACTAATAGTTATAACTATTATATTATTTAGGTAATACTATAGTGTAGAAAGAATATTAATCTATAATATATTAAGGTTAGTTATTATATAGAAGTAAATTATTATTATTATAGTTTAGTTCTTTCTCTTAGCTAAGCTATTAATTTAAAGGTAGTATATAGTTAATATAAAGAGTTTAACGCTAAAAGTGTAAAATAGTGCTTTCTATAAGTTAAAGAGGAATTTAAGATTATAATCACTAATAATTTCTTTAAAGAGGCCTTAATCTATAAGGTATAGCAATTAAAGTAGCAGTTTAGCCTAAATTTCTACTATATATATTTTATACCTTAGTATAAGGATAGTCTTTTTACTAAATAAGTAATTTATTAAGTATAGAACATTTAAAGTGTTAAATCCCTTAACTAATTAAGCTATATTAATAAACAGTTTCTCTGGTATATTAGTAATAAAATCTAGGGATATTATATAAAAAGGAGTGGGCTTTATCTATAAAGGGTGTATTTTACTAATAGCCCTGCTTTATAATATAGAATTCTCCCTATATATAGGGCAGTATACAATATAATTATAAATTTACTTACTTATATTTAGAAAAACTACTGCTTTTAGCTCCTTAACTATATAGCTAATACTAAAGTAGTAGCGGTTATTATAGACTATAGCTAGAATTTCCTCTATATAATTATAGAGTATATATAGCTAATAATATCCTTTAGAGTCCTAGTAGTATAACAATCTATTATTATAAAGGTCCTAGCTATACATTAAGATTTGTAGGCAATAGTGGCTAAGTTATTATTATTTTTAGCAATAATCTACAATACTTTATAAAATATAGCTATACTTTAGGTCAGTGTAATACCTTAATAATATAGCTTCTTTAAGCTAGGAATTAATTATAACTTCTACTACATAGTCTTTATTAAAATATATATAGGTATTTAGTTTATTAAAGGTACTGCTATTTACTGCTTCTTAATAGCTAAGTTTAATAAAGAGTTTTAAGAGTGTATTAAAGACTATATTTAGAACTCTAAGGATATAAATTATATATAAATTAAACTGTAAAAGGTAGTTAGTAACTTTTACTAATTTAAGGTTAGCTTTATTAAGATTTATTATTGTAAGCAATATATAATAAATAATCCCTTTTGCTAGAATATAATCCGTTATAATATTAATAGAAGTGAGGTTAGATTAAGCTATTTTATATAGTTTATATATTCTCTATATAATAGCGGTAACCTCTGCTTTAGTTAAGCTGTAGCGTTTTTTAACAGTAAAGATAGATTATAAAAGAAAGGTAATAGGCTATAACTTATTACTATTAATGTTCTTTTTAGGAATACTTATGCTATTCTATTCTATATTAAATTAAAAGGTATATAGGCCAAACCCTTTTTTATATATATTAACCTTAAAGAAAAGCGGTTTCTTTAAATTATAATACTAAAGGAGCACCTTTATATATAGAAAGTTATATAAGTTTTTAAAGGCTATAGTCTCCTCTTTAATAAATTTAAAGGTTTTAAACTTCGCTATTTATTTTTAAGCTTACTTTAAAGAGCTAAGTAAAATCTTATTTCTTTCCCTAACTTTTTATAGAAGACTTATCTTTTTATTCTAAAGAGGGTAAATATAGATATTAAACTATAGCACATTAGTGTAGAGGTAACCTACTATTTTAATAAAAGTTTTAAGATTAGTTAGTGTAATTAGTATTTATAAGCGTTTAAGAGCCTTTACCTTATTGTCTATATTAACAAAGCCGTCTACATTAATAATAAATTCTAGTAGCTAAATAGAGGGATATTTAATAAAAGACTTATTAGCTAAAATATAAAGGTAAGCCTTATTAATAATATTAAAAATAATTTTAAAATAGTGGAGGTAGTCCTTAAGAATATTTAAGAAAATTATAATATTGTTAATATAAACCTAAATAAAGTTATAGTTACAAAATAAGCAATCTATAAAGCGCTGTATATATACTAGTAAGTTCTTATACCCCTATATTGCTATATAGAATACCTCTATGCCTTTTTTTAAGATAATTACTATTTAGTTATAATAGTTTAAATACATTAAAAGCTAATTAAAAAAACCTATAATATTTAAAAGAGTTTTCTACTTTTTTCTATAGGCATTATTTATAATATTACCTTAGTTAGGTAGCGGGTAGATATCTAGCATTATTATACAGTTAACTAGTTATATATCTATAACCTTATATGCCTTTATTACTTCACTAGTTATTCGCTAAATAATAAATTCTAAATATAGGTAAAGAGCCTTTTCTCTACTACTTAAAAATAATATCTTACTAACTTTATACTTTTTATTTTAGATTTTATAGAATTTCTTATAATCCTTCTAGCTAAGGTTATAAATCTATAAGGGTTTAACCTTATTTTACTATTTAAGGATAAAGTTAATATATATTTTATTTTTATTAGCTATAGAAACTACCCCTCTATTTTAATAAATATTAAACTTATTAAAGAGTTTAATAAGTTAAGTAGCTATATTAGTATTAAGGTTAGCTACTTTAACACTAAAGATATTATAAATAAACAAGATATTTTTAAGGTAGGAGATACTATATAATAGTATCCCTTTATTAATAGCTTTAAGGTTAAGGTCTTTATTATTTTTAAAGAGTTTTATATCTTTAACTTTAAAGGCTGCAATATCTTTAAGGCAGTTAAAAATTAAGCTATTTAAAATAATAATATTATCTTTATAGAAAGCTATAAATTAGTAGATATTAAGGACAGTATAATAGAAACTAACTAAACTTACAGCTTTAAGGGTTCCTAGCTATTGTTTTATCCTAATATATAAGGGTTTATTAATATTATTATAAATAGGGAGTAGCTTCTCTTAACCTTATTAAATAAGGATATTAAAAATTTAATAGTACCTTAAGTAGAAATAATAAACATTAGTTTCCTATTTATTCTAAAGGTCTTTCTACTTAATTAGTAAGATCCTTATAGAATATAAAGGGATTATTATAATATAGGCTGCTATAACCCTTTAAATTAATATTAGGTATAGTATATAAAAGATTTATCCCTTTACTGCTATACTATAAACTATATAGAAAGTTACACTAGAATTAATAAAATTAATTTATATGCTGTAATTATATATAAATTTTATATTAATAAGTATTTAAGGTATAAGGTTATTTATAATATCTATAGTAACTATAAAGTGGCTAGAAACCTAAGTGCCTCTTACAATACTAAGAATGTAAAAGTTAAATGTTACTGTTTTAGTAATAAGGAATAAAGAATTTACGCTATTTACTATTTTAGGGCTTTAGGTGCCCTATTTAATATTATAGCTGTTTTACTTAAGCTATTCTTTATTAACTAAAATAGAGGAGGTTTTAGTATTTAAGTAGATTTTATATCCCTTACCTTTATTATTAAAATATATTAATATTTTAAAGTATATTAAGGCTTTTATTTTTCTATTAACTTTAAGCTGCTTTAAGTAAATAACTACCTCTATTACTTAGCCGCTTATAATTCTATTGCTAGGCTTTATAATTGCTAAAGGCGCCTTAAAGTGGTTCCTTATATTAATATAGGTAATATAGGCATCTATATAGTTATTATTTAGTTCTAAAGCTAGTGTAGGCATTTTACTAAGCGCTACTGTATTTATAGTTACTAAGAGACTATAGGCTAAAATATTTAGCGCTTTAGTAATAATAATTAAAGGTATCTTATAATAGTGCAGTAGGTTAGTAATAGTTAAGTATATATTTATAAAATTTACTTTAATAAAATTAAACTATCTACTATTATCTTTATTAATAATTTCTCCTTTTTTTATAAAGTAGTACCCTAAGGCTTTAAGTTTAACCTCTTTAGCTATAGGATTAAAACCCTTACTATTTATAATAAAATACGCTAGTTTACTATTAGCCTTCTATTTTTAGTAAAACTTTAGGTTATATTCACTACTAAATTATAGTTTATTTAGGCTAAACTATAGTAGCTATAGATTAAGGCTATTTATTTCTATCTCTTTTAAAAAGGGTCCCTTTAAAGTAAATAAGGTAACTAGCTACTATCTATTTTAAAAGAGGTTACTATTGTTTAAGTAGGGGTAGAAATGCCTTTTATATAAATAACTATATAGAGGCATGTATTAGTATCCTTAATTTAAATAGTTGCGATTTTATAAAGGATATTAAGTGCTACAGTATTTTTACTATTATAAGCTATATCCTTAGTTTTAAAAACTATTATTACACTATTATAAGCTAAAGGTTTATTTTCTTAAGTTACTTTTAGGCTTTTATTAATTTTAGTAGATCTCTATATTATTATTAGGATGTTTTAAATCCTTATCCTTATTAAATACTTCTATAGCTAAGTTAACGCTAATCTCTATTTTTATTTTCTTAGTTTTTCTACAGTTCTTAGCTTTTTAGAGTATATTTTAAAGGTTATATTTTTTACTATTAATAAGTTTAATATATATATTATATTAATCTGTTTTTAATAGAGGAGGGCAGAGTTATTAAAGTTCTATATATAACTTAAAGCGAAGTTAAATTAATAGCTAAAAGTCACTAGATTTGCTATTAGCCTATATATAATAAAAAACCTTTACTATAAAGTCCTTAAGGGATATAATGCTAACTATATTATCCCTAAAGAATTTAGCTTAATTAAGCTAAGCTATAGTGTTTTAAACCTTAATACTAAACTCCTTCTAAACTATATAGAAAACTAAGTCTAAATTACTAAAGATTATTATCTACTTTTAGTTATTAAGATGCTATTTATACTAAATTAGCGCTAGCCTTTAGAATAAGTATTAAATTTAGTGTTAGATTTAATTCTAATAATTTAGGGTTATATAACTATAGTGGTCCTTTACTACTTAGACCTAAAGATCTATATTACTAAAAATAGCTGCCTTTTCTTTATAGTAAATAGCTTTACTATTAATATCTTTAAAGTTAATCTTAGAGTTAAAGTACTTAATATCCCCTATCTTTTATAAGGTATTAAAATACCTATTATAGATATTAAATGCTAAGGTAGAGGTTCCTTAGTATCTAACTATTATAGCTAGTTTTTCTATAATAGAAAGTAGAGGCTAACTTTAATATATTAGTAAGCGTTAAAATACTTACTTATTAAAGCGTTAACTTTATTCCTTAAAACATAGAGTGTATGCATTAAGGTATTCTTAGTTAAAGTCCACTGTTAGTTAGTGGTTTAAGCAGGTCTCTTAATATTAAAAGAAAAACGCTAACCTTTTAGCATTATTTATAAGAGCCTATTGTAAAGGGTTTTCCTTATAGCTAGTTATTACCTTATTATAATAGATACCTAATCCTTTCTAAAGGGGATTGCTAATTAGTGGCGGCCTTATAAATTAAGATTTAAGGTTTTATTAGCTTAGTAAGCAGATATTTACTAAAGTGCATTAGTTTTTAACTTAAAATTCTATTATTATATGCTAGAAATTCTCTATTATATTTACATTAGTTTATTTAATATAGAGGTCTTATTATTTAAATTCCTCTTTAAAAAAAGAGATTACTTTATTTTAAGAGATTTCTATAGAAGCTAGTTTTAACTTAATAAATATTAAAGCCTTCTCCTAAGCCTAACTAATAAAGGCTAGTATAGAATTAAGGGAAATTACTTAAGTGTCTATATTTATATACCCTTCTTTAAAGGAAGAGCTATAGGGATTCTCTTTTAGTAAAAGTAAGTTAAATCTTAAGGTCTTTAATAGTTCTCTTTTACTAACGCTATAGTTATTCTCTATTAATATATTTTCTTATTTAATTTAGAAGGTCTTTATAAAAAAGGGGGTGCTTAGCCTATTAATAAAGGAGGAGGCTTATAGTAAGTCTAAGGGACTGTTTTTTAGTTTAAAGAGATTTAAAAGTTTAAACTTTTCTACTTAGTTTATTATTCTTTTTATAGCTTTTAGTTCTTTATTAATAAAAGGGCTATTTATAGGATTTTAATAGTAAGGTTAATTAACTTAAATAGGCTTAGGCTAGATTTATAGCTTACTGTCTATAAATTAGTATCTTATAAAAGTTTTAAGGTTCTTAGTGTCTTTTTAGGAGAGAAAAGGTTTTTTATAATATTAAAACTCTAGGAAATCTTTATAAAATGCTTAGAGTTAGTGCACTTATTAGATTTAGTTTTAAGTAATTAAAGAGAGGCTTAAAGTTATTAACTTAATATCTTAAGCCTATTAGTCTTCTTTAGTTATTAATATATAAGTAGTTAGCTTTTATGTTTATAATTTAATATATATAAAAAAAACAGTAATTACTACTACCTATTACACGCTAAATATAGTATATAAAGCGTAGACATTTGTAACTTATAAAATGCGTTATAAACAATTATAAGAGGAATTATAAAAGAGAACATATATAAGTTATAGATAGGTGTATAGTTATATATAGTAATGAAGTTGTCTTTCTACTTATGTTCTTAGGAATCCTCCTTTTATGTGTGGAATTCCGTCACGTAATAATTATAGTGCTAAGCACTATAAGGCTAAAGAGTTAGCTTACTTAGCCCTAATAGAGGCAATATAAAAACGCTATATAAACTATATAAAATAGCACCCTATATAGTTATAATAATATAATATTACTAATAGGCAGTAGTATTATATTTATAATATATACTTAAGCTAGCCTTAAGCCTTTATTACCCCTCCCTTAATACTAAAAAGAGATAAATAAATAAAGGTTACTTTATATAACTATTGCTATAATATTAATAACCCTTTATTATAAAAGGCATTACTATAGAAATATATTAGCTAACTTTAAATCTACCTACCTAACTCTTAACTAATATTAACTTAATAAAGCACTATAAAGGCCTTTCTTAATTAATAACCTATCCTTAGTATAGGTTTAAATATATAAATATTAACTTAATAGTCCCTTTAATATATATAACTAAAGTTATATACTAAAATATATAAAAGAAAACCTATTTTATATACTTAACGCTAAAAACCTATACTAAAACTAATATAATTATAATATAGAAACTAAATATAATTAATAAACACCTTTTTAATCTAAGCTTTAGCTATTATTAACTTACTATTTAAAGAGAATAAACTATATTATATATTTATTACTAATATAGGACTATATTATAATTAATTTATAATAGCACTAACTAGTATATAATTAATATAGTAGGCTATAATATATACTTAATATACTCTTTAATATATAAACTAAGCTAAACTATACCTTTTATTAAATTTATAGTAGCTACACTATAACTTTAAAATGTATTTATTAATAACTTTAACTAATACTACCCTTTATAAAACTACTATAATAAAATATTATTAAATAATAAACTTTTTTTATTAATAGTAAAGTAATAGTAACTTAAACTTACTATACTATAAAGTAAAGTTATATAGTTCTTTTATATTAAATATAGTAGTATTATTAACTATATTTAAGCTACCTTTAATATAATTATTAAATATTTAAGGGGCCTTAACCTTACTAAGTTTAATTATATTCTATAGCTTATATAAATTAATACTACTATTAATAGAAGGCTTAACTATAGCTATATATTTAAATAGCTAAAAATAAATTAAAAACTAATTATAGCTAAGGCAATAGTATAGTTCTAAACTAATAACACTAAAGACCTACTTTTAATACTATATAAAATTAATATATATACTAAATAAATTATAAATAAGCTTTAAATAATAGTATAGGCAGCGGTTTTATATAGACCTTAAGGCAGCTTTAGACCAAACTTATAGTAAAATTATAAAATAAAGTAGGTAATATAGAATATAAAAAGGGCGCTATAATAATAGTAGTTATTATAAACTAAGGCTAATTAATAACTTATAACTAAGGCAGCTTAAATGTAATTTTAGGTTATTTATAAGGAATAGTATAGTTTTTAGTAAGCTATAGTTTACACTGCTTTTACCTATTAAGGTAGCCTTTAAAAACTTAAACATTAAGTATAGCTTTAAAGTAGACTCTTTTTAAAATAATAATATATACTTAACCTTCTTTAAAGAAATAGCTTAAACACTACTACTATCTCCTTTTATTAAAATAAAGCCACTGCTTTTATAAAATACTTTTTTCTTTTTTCTATAGCTTAATTTATTAATATCTTTAATAATTTTAACTCTTAACTTAATAATGCTATATTTTTACTAAAAGACTGCTTTAATATTAATAAAATCTATAGTATTATTAAAGGCCTTACTAACTAAAAAGCATTAAGCATTAATAACCTCTTAGCTAGGTTCCTTAAAGCTTATAAAAAACCCTTTATAAAAATATTAGCCTACCTACTAAATAAATATTACTATATTAAATACTATTTAGAACTATATTAAAGGGTTAAAGTTATTATTCTCTATAAGCTAGAAAAAACACTAGCTAAATAATAATAGGCTAAGGTATAGTGCTTTATTTTACTCTTTAATATAGTTAATAAAATATTAAAAGTAGTAGTAATATTTTAACTTATTATTATAGCTAAATTAAAAGGCCCGCTTCTAAACCTTTAAATAAAGAATAAAGCTAATTACTTTATAGAAGTTACTTTTAGCGTTTTTATAAAATTAGTAAAAATAGTATAGCACTATAGTGTTATGGACTGGCCTAGATGGCTTCTGCAATCTAGTGTTAATGGATTTATTATTAACTATAGAGAAGAGAGAGGAGACTCCTAAAAGGAGCCTCCTTACTAGCTTATATATCTTATATACCTTTAGCATACCTTAAGTATACCTCTATAGTTACGCTTTATAAGATACAATAAGATTATAATAAGCCCTTAATAAGAATCTAAGCCACTAGCTTAAATCTATTATATAGGTCTCTCCTATACACTCTATTAGCTATCTATTAAGTATAGGAGGGTATTTACTTATAGTAAGGTAGGTATATTATAGCTCTACTTATCCCTAGCTTATATCTATATAGGTAATTTATATTATTTATAATATTAGTATATAGTTATCTAAAAGCAAGCTTAATAGTGCTATAGCACTATAAATTAGTTTTATAATTATAATAATAAGTTAAACTAAATAAATAAAGAGTAAGTTAGGTATTAACCTACTATAATTACTTAAGTTAGTAAAATAAATATAAAAGCCCCCTTTATACTATTATTTATTTACCTTTCTTTCCTTCCCTTTTATACCCTTTAACCTCTTTAAGATTCTTTTTATTATTTACTTACTATCCTTTTACTACCTATTTTATTTAGTAAATATTTTACTTTAAATTTTAAAAGGAGCCTTTTATTTATTATTCTATATCTTATATATTACCTCTACACTTATATTATTATTTACCTTTACACTTTAGTTATACTATTACATTAATATAGATATAGTTATTATAAATTCTTAACGTTAATTTATTTAATATTAATAAAATGTCTACTACTATTACTTTACCCTCTCCCCCTTTACCTCCTTTATATAGCTTATAGCTAGTTAGCTACTATAAAGTAAAGGGTAACTTAAGTAATAAGTCCTTTATACTTAAAGAGTAGAAAATTAAATATTATATATTTTACTATAAATATATAGTAAAAAATAGGCTATTTAACTATTTATAAAGGTAGGGTAAGGCCTGCCTATTTTATAAAAAATAGTAATATAAATGCTTTTAAAGGAAGTATTTATTTATAAAGAATACTGCCCTTTACTACACTACCTATAATATAGTTATAGAGATTTAAGCTAATTACACTATTTAAATGCTATATATCTTTATAAAGAACATATTAAATAAAAAGGGCGCCTATATTATTCTATACCTTAAGTTTACTAACCTTAGCTAGCGATTTCTAAACCTCTTAAAGGCTGCTAAAAAGGTAGCTAAAAGAGGCATTAATATTATTAAGGTAGTATATAAATACACTACTCTAACTAAGGAGACCCCTAGCTTACACTCCTACTATAGCTTAAAAACTCCCTTTAATTATTAATTATAATCCCCTTTCTCCCTCTTTTAAGCAGTAATAAGTATATATTAAGCGCGCTATATAAACTATAAATTAATACTATTATATTAAACTATTAATAACTATACTATATAATTATAGGCCTTTACCTTTTAAAAGCCTAATAAAGGCTAATATAAATATTATAATTTAAAGGATTTTAATAAGTAATAGGTAGTTAAAGAAGGTCTTAAAAGGAGATAAATAAAGGGTTAAGTATTGTTTTAAAAGAATAAATTAAGGGTTATAAATAACCCTAAATTAATTTTTATTTTAATAAAATAGAACTATTATTATAATATATATCTCTTTATTGTAACTTAAAGTTATATAGTGTAAATGTATTATATACGCTTTTTAGTGGCTACTATATAGAATAGGTATATTCTACTTATTTAATAAATATATTATAATTTTTACTATAGCTATATATATTTTAAATATATAGAATCTCCTCTACTTTATACTTAAAATATATCTACTTAAAATCGTTATTAATTAAACGTAGGTTTAGTTAAAAATCTTTATATATCTAAAAGGGTAATAGATTTATTGCTATATACTTAATAAGGTTTATATAAAAAACTAAGTAAATATTACTTAGAATATTTAAGTATATAGTAAGTAGTATAGATATATTTAAAATAGTGTATTTTACTATAACTTAATTTAATTTATAATATAGGTAGTTAGTTTTAATATAGTAGAGGTTAAGCTAGACTTAGTTTTTAATTATAAAGTACTTAGCTAAATAGCGCTTATAATTTACTATATTTTATTATTACTATTATATAAAGTTAATAGTAGCTTACACTAATTAAGTATTTATATAGATTTAATTAAAGAAGTATACTATATACCCTTTAAGTAATACTTAACTTTTAGTAAAAGGTAGGTTACATTAAAAAAGCTTAATATTATAGCTATAAAGTGTGTAGTAGGCGCTTATTTTAATAACGCTAAATATTTAATTATTTAATGTAAGCTAATAAGCAGCTAAATATTTAAGCTAATTATTTTAAAAGAAGGCAATAATAATATATAGTGTAGCTTATACTTCTTAGTTAGTATATTCTATACCGCTATCTATTTACAGGTAGTATAATATAAATAGTAGGTATTTAGTTTCTATTAGTAAGTAAAGCGCTATTTAAAATCCCTTAACTTAATTAAAGCTATAATTAAATATAATGCTTTATAGAAATCTATAAAACTACTATTAATATTAAAGGAAGTGCTTTATATATACCTTAGTAGCTATATTAATTATTACTTTAAGTTAAATATATTTAAAGAGATAGTTTATAATAATTATAAAGTATTTAAAAGATTTCTTATTTACTGCTAGTAAGTTAGTTATAAAGTCTACTAAAATTTATAATTAATAATAATTTAATATAAAAATAAGCTATAGTAGGCTTTATTAAAGTTATTAACTCTTTTACCTATTATAACAGTAGTAATTCTATATAAAGCATACTATATCTTTTAATATCCCTTTTTAATAGTACTTATATACTAATGCTTAGAATATAGTATTTTTACTAAGGTAACTTAGTATAGGTAAGTTATATATATATTAAATAAGTGTAGTAGTAAGTAGTTTAAATTAAGGTACTTAAATATAGCTATAAAATAATAATATACTATATATATTAATAATATAGTCTTTTATTTACTATTAAGTATTAGCTTTAACTAAAAAATATTATACCCCTTTTTAAACTAACTTTTATTTAATAAAGTGTAACTTATTTACTATAATGCTTTAGAATTAAAGGTCTTTAAGGTATAGATCTATAAATAGTATAGATATATATAATATAAGTATAGGTAAGGCAGCTATTAAGCTATATAAGTTATAATTACTAGCTACTAAGGGTTTATTTAGTATTTTAAAGTATATAATTAATACTAAAGGGAATAGTGCTTAGTATTCTATAGCTAAACCTTACTTATTTTATTTATAGTAAAAGAGTATATTAAATTACGCTATAAAGGTGCTTAGTTAATAATATAACTAAAAATTAAAGAGAGAGAGTGTCTTTACTTAGTGTACCTATTTTTTAAATATTTTATATAGGTTAATAAAGTATTTAAGATTTTTATAGTTAGTAAAAATTATAAAAGGGTATAAAATGCTATAAAGTTCTATAAATTATACCTTAAGGTAGGAGATAATATTAAGAAGCTCTTTATTATAGATTATATAGTTCCTTTAAGGCGCTAATAAGTGCGCTAAGTAATATATAATTAAGCGTAGTATACTTAATTTATTATATTAAGAGAGGTAGCTACTAAGTATCTCTTTAAATAAGTTAGCTTCTACTATAGTTTTATAGTTAGAATTCTACTAAGTAAAAATAGAGTATAAAATAAAGGCAGCCTTTAGCTAATAAAATAATTACTTATACTTACTTAACTAAATAAATAGCGTGCCCTTCTATATTAATATAAGAAGAGGGCTAATAAAATCTAAAAAGTTAGGGATAAATTTATAATAAAAATTTATAAAACCTAAGAAGCTATAAATACTATATATTTTAATAGATAGCTATTAATTATAAATAGCCACCACCTTCTTTAGATTTAAGCGCACTATATATCTTACTTAAATAATAAACCCTAAATACTTTACCTCCTTTACACTAAAGGTATACTTACTAATATTTAAATAAAGGCCTACCTATTAAAAGTAGGTAAGAACCTTTTATATATACTTAATATAGTCCTTCTATATACTATTAAAGTAAATTAAGATATTATTAAGGTATATAGTAGTGTAATCTCTAAAGGTATCTTTTAATATATTATTAATATAATATTAAAATATAGCTAAAGCCCTTACTAAACTAAATAGGTATACTAACTATTTAAAGAGATTAAATTATATATAAAAGGCAGTTAAATATTTATTGCCTTAGGCTACTTATAGCTAGTAAAAGGCAGTGTATATATCTAACTTAGTAAACTACTAGGCTTCTATAAAAGAATGTAGAGTCTCCTTTATTAATAAAAGTAGGTAATAGTCTTAATTTATAACCTTATTAAAGGCGTAATAGTTAATATAAAAGCGCTAGCTACTATTTACCTTTTATATTAAAAGCATTAGCGCTATAGCTAATAAAGAGAATATATAAATTTAGCCTTTATTTATTAAGTTTATAATTTATTTTTAAATCTTTAGTAGTTAGTCCTTTAGTATATTATATAGAGGCGCCTATAGAATCTTTAAGAGGGAGCTATTTAGGTTCCTTTAAAGATATATATAGTAGTCTATAATGCCTTAATAAAGGGGTAAGGAGAATGCCTATTCTTTATTAAAGAGGTCTTAGAAATTATATAAGTTAAATAGTAGGTGCTGTAGTATTTTATTAATTAGTAGAATAAAAGGTTTTAAAGTAGTTATTAAAATGTTATTAATTTCTTTTAAGCTTATTACTAAAAGTTATATTAGCTTTTATTATAATATAGCACGTTAGGCTAAGCTAGCGTAGACTAATTCTAAGATAGCTATAGTAGGTATTGTAATAGTATGTATTTCTACTATATAGATAATTAGTTTTAAATACTTATTAACCTTAAAACACCTTTTAATAAAGTAGAGTGTAATATTATTTTAAAATATCTATAAAGAGCTAAGAATATAGTTATAGAATAGTTTAGGGATAATATAAGCTATAATAGAAAACACTTAGCTATTAATATTTACTATAAAGTAAATAAGTTAGGTAATATATATATATAGAGTAAATAAGTGTAGAAGATTATTTAGTATTATAGCTATAACTAGTAATTATAGTTATAATAAATAGAAGCGCTATAGATATAGCTATTATACTAGCTTTTTACTTATAGTAATAAAGCTATTATATTTACTATCTACCTATATAGTAATAAATAAAGACTTATTATAAAGGAGGGGTAGGAGAAAGGGTAGTTCCTTTATATAGTTTTCTATTGCTTTATATATAGTATTTAAATATATAAGCTAATAGCTAAAGTAGGTGTATTTATTATTAATATCTCTACTGCTAAGACTTAAGTAGTAGAGCTATCTTTTTTTAAGTTAGCGCTTAACTTATTATTAATAGGCTCTTTATTAGAGATTTTATAAATATATATACCTATAGGTAGTAAAAGTAAATATACTAAATAAAGCTAGTATTTTTTAATTTAGTAGCCTATAACTCTATAGTGTAAATATTAACCCTTTTTATAGTGTTTATTAATAACTATTTTAAAAACCTATATAATATAGATTAATTTCTTTTTATTATTAGTCTTACTTTAAAAGAAAGTATATTATAAGGTATATTAGTTATAGGGAGGCGTTATAAAGCCGGTACTATTAACTTTAGTTATAGCTATATTACCCTCTATATTATAGGATTTATAACTTAATTAGTAAGCTTTAATATATTCCTTTAAATAGTAAAAGTTAATATTAAGGGCAATACTTTAGTAGCGCTTTATAGCTTTATAGTAATTATTATAAGGTATATTACAGTTAATATAGCAATTATGTATATACTTATTTAAAGCTATATAGAGCTTTATAAGTTTTATAGTATTTACTTAATTAATACCTCTTACTAAGACTAGCTTCTACTTAAAACAAATATAGAAGTCTATAAATTATTTATTTATATACTATTTAAGCTAATTAAGCTTAGAGATAGCGTGCTTTTTTTTATAAAGGTCTATATATATTCTATTAAAGTATATTAAGAAGTAGCTTAGTGTGTATATAAATATATATCCTAATTTAAAGAAGGGTGCTATATAGGTCTAAACTTTAGACCTTAGGTTTTAATAAATAAGGAACTATTTATTATAATTACTTTTAATAAAGTTAGAGTTTACCTCTAACTTATAAGCTATAAGGCTTTATTAAGCTTAATAAGCGGCTTTATTGCTATTATATAGCGTTTCTATAGGTAATAGCTTATGCTTAGGTTTTTTATAGTAGGGCGCAGCTATTACTGCTATAGTGGTTACTAAGGTTATATTAAGGCTAGCTACTTTTATTATTAATACTTAGTAGTGAAGCTTAATAAGCTATACCTCTTACTACGCTATTTTGTCTTAAAGGAATTATAATTCCTATATATTACTTAGTTAATTTATTTAGTTATTGCTATTAGGGTTTATTATATTTATATTATTATTGCTGTAATAGTTAATAATTATTATAGACTAGCCTAAATAGCTTTTACAATCTAGTGTTAATGGATTTATTATTAACTATAGAGGAGAGAGAGGAGACTCTTAAAAGGAGCCTCCTTACTAGCTTATATATCTTATATGCCTCTAGTGTGCCCTAAGTATGCCTCTATAGTTACGCTTTATAGGATACAATAAGATTGTAATAAGCCCCTAATAAGGATCCGAGCCACCAGCTCGAATCCATCACATATAGTAAAATTATATTATTACTTTAACTTAATATATTTATAGCCTTTAATACTATCTACTACTATTAACTCTTCTATATCCTTTTATTCTTTAGTATATTTATTTAAATAGTAGTATAGATTTAAGCCTTTACTACTAACTATACTGCTTACCTCTTCTTTAATAATTAATTAATAAAAGCCTTATTTATTACTATTAAGGTTTTATAGAGGTTATTAATTTTCTTTATTCTCTTTTTACTTTATATTATACCTTTATATTAAAAGCTTTAAGCTATATAATCTATATTTATCCTTAGCTTCTTTAATAATATAAATATCCTTATTTATAAATATATAGTAAAGGAAATATAGAAATAACTTAAAGATATATAAAGTATTTATTAAAAGTAGTCCCTAAAATTTAGCTTTAATTTCTATTTTTAAAAGAGTAAACTAATTTATTTTACTTAAAAGTATATTATAATTATAATATTAGTTTAACTTAGCACTACTATAATATAACTTATTTAATTAACTTAGTTCCTTAGAGTTTAAGTCCACTAAAAGCTATATTAATAAATATACTAAAAGAAGGTTAAGGTAAAATTAAAATAGTAATAACTTATACTTATAATACTAATAATATTTATATAGAGTTACTTACTTAATAATACCTACCTCCTTTATATATAGGTAATATAAAGTATAGTTATATATAGTATAATATTACACTATATCTCTATAAAAATTAATAGTAAAGTAAAAGGTATTGCTAAAGTATTTATTTTTAAATAATTAAAATACTTTAAAGTAGTTATTAAAGTATTTAAAGCTATACCTTAGTCCTTTATTAAAACTAAAGTAATAATAGCCTTAATTAACCTATATTTAAACTTTTAATCCCTTAGCTTTTATAAAAAAATTAAAAGAAATAAAATAGTAAATAAAATATATACTACTTATATAATAATAATAAGCTAACTCCGCTACTATCTTTATTACTATTAAGGCTACTTACTTTAAGTAAATAGCTACTTTAAATATATATTATTTATAAACTAACTATATAACTACTTTATAAAACCTTTATTAGCTAAAGCCTTAGTTTTAAAATAAAAAAACTATTAGTACTATAAATATACTATAGTAAAAGTATATTAGTCTTAATTAAGATATATAGTAGCTAAGTATAAGCCTTACTTTATATTTACTTTAAAAGTTAACTAACTCTATAAAGGGCTAGTTAAGTATAAATCCACTACCTTAATATAAATATAAATAAAGAAGATTAGCCTAAATATATTTCTCTTCTTTTAATATATTTTTAATATAAATTCCTTAATTTATTAATATTAAACTAATCTTAAAGACTATTACTACCTCTTACTATTATATTTAGTTTATAATTATATATAGCTAATTAATATTAAGCTATTTTTACTTTATAACCACTATAATATTTATATTACACTTAACTTTAATAAGTTAGCTATATCCTTTATAAAATAGCTTATTAATATATAAAGACTGCCTTAATTTACTTTAGCTTATTATTTATAAAGGTAATAGGCTTAAAACCTTTAAAAAAGTAAAGCCTCTTTAATATTATATTATAACTACTATATACCTTTATTAAGCCTTAAAGAGAAAAGATATAATTAATAAATAAAGCTTTAAAGAAAAAAGAGGTATACCTTTAAAGTTAATTTATACTAAAAATAATATAAAACTATAGTAAGGCTTTAAAGAAAAAAGATATAGCTTATAAATAAGGCTTTAAAAAAGAAAGATATAAACTAATAAGTAAGGCTTTAAAAAGGTAAGGGGAAAAAAGGGAAATATATAGTAGAAGTATATATTAAAGCTAAACTTAATATAAGGCTAAGCTAAATATATTATAAAACTAGCCTATACTATACTATATTATTATTATTAAACCCCTAACCCTTTACTGCACTATTTTAGCGTTATAAACCGCACTATATACTCTTTAGTAACGCTAATTAAAACAAGCTAGTTACGCACTAACTCCTATAGTAAATAACTACTTAGGGCTATATTAGCCCTAAGGCAGTTACCCTATAGCGATATATAGGTTTTCCTCCCTGTCCTAAGGTTTTTCCTATATAGATTAAGTAGCAGAGGTACTAAATACTAGGCTAGAAACAGCCTAGCTAGCGTAAATAAATAAATAAATATATAAAGTAATATAATTATCCCTACCTTTTTTAAAATTGTTGAAAATAACAGCTATTTTTAGGAGACCTTATCCACTATAAGGACTTTTAACAGGCCTTATAATGACCCTAACCCTGACCTCTATAGAGACCTTTATAGGGAGTCCTTAGGTTAAAAGCCGGCGGTGGTGCGCGTAACACACACGTGTGTATATACGTAGTAAGCGTAAAAATAAATATTTTAGTTAAGAGCTTATAGCTATAAACGCCTTACTTTTCTAGCTTTTTTACCTTTAATTATATACTTTAATAGCTAATGTATATTTAATTAAAAAGCTAATAAACTATTAGCTTTAGTAATTAATTTTTATAGTAATAAAGTATATTAGCTAAATTTTAATTAAAGATTTAAGCTATATTACTTAATAGCTATAAAGCCTTAGGTTATATAACCTATAAGCTACCTTAAAGGAGGAAATAAAAGGTCTTTAAAATTAAATTATATAAAGACTAAAGGTTATAAAAAGGAAATGTAAAGAGTTTTATTATTATTAAAGTAAAGGGAATATTTCTATATAATTTTCTTAATTTTTAGATTTTTAGGATTTTTTTATATATAGATTTTATTAAGTAAATTTTTAATATATATATTAGTAAGTTAGTTATATAGCTATAAGTCTATTTTTTTATTTTTCTATATAAATAAATTTTATAGAAAATAAAAAGTAGTTTATAAGCCCTTACTAGCTATATAAATCCACTAATAAGCTTAATAAGTATATAAAGAAGAATATTTATCTCTTTATAGCTACTTATAACTATATAAACTATTAATTTTAAATCTACTACTTATAATATTAAATAAATTAAATAAAATCTAAATAAATTTATTTATATTCTATAAGCTAGAATTTAATGTATTTTATATACTAAAAAGTATATATTAAGCTTTTAATATAGGAATAAGGCTTATAGTAGCTACTATAGCACTATAAAGACCTTCTAACCGCTAGCTTACTAAGCCTTATTACCTTAATATTTTAAAAGGTAGAAGCCTCTATAAACCCTTTATTTTTAATAGATTATAAGCTTAAAAGCACTTTTTAAGTACTAAAAAATTTATTAAATTTTATAGAATAATAAAAAAATTTACTAGAAATTATTTAAATTTTCTATATTAAGGTATAGACTTAAAGAAAGACTTAAAAGCTATTATTCCTTCTATAAAAATAAAATAAATTTATTAAAAGAAATCTTCCCTTCTATAAAATAAAGAGAAATATAGTATAAAAGAAATTCTACTTCTATAAAAATAGAATCTATAAATTATAGAAGCATTTCTACTTCTATAAAAAATTATAGAAGCATTACTTCTTCTATAATAAGAAAATATATAGAAAATTCCTATTTCTATAAAAAGAGTATAGAGAGCTTTTATAGGTTTTTTTTATAAATTCCTACTTTATAAAGCTTTCCTTCCTTTATAATTTAGTAGCTATAGACTCTATAAACTTAGGGCCTTAGGCTAAGAGCTAAGAGTAGGTTTAGGTTAATTCTATAAACTAATAAATTACTGCTTAAAATAATAATATCTCTAATATCCTATAAAAATTAAAAGATTTAGCTATAACTATAGCTAATAACCTAGTAAATAAGCTAGTAAATACACTACTAAAAGATCTTAATTTTAGTGGGAGTGTAAGCTAGAATAAGGCTTTTAATATACTAAATTCCTATAATAACTTTATTATTAAGGAATTTAATAAAAGGGTTTATAGCTTCCTAAAGGCTATAAGGCTAAAGGGGCTAGAAAACTATAATTAATAGAAACAAGCCTTAGTAATCTAATTTAAGGCTTTAGAAATACCTAATTTTCTAAATAATCCTAAGGGATTTTCTAGTAATTTAAGTAATCCTAACTAAGCTATTATTTTTATACTTTTAAGAGATAGCTATTCTAAAGGCCTTTAAGCTACTATAATTTAATAATAAAACCTAGTAAAAGCCTTTAGCTATTTAAAAAGGCAGTATTCTTAAAGTATTAAAATATAATATAGCTCCCTATATTTCTAATTTTATAGCCTAAATTTTTAAGGCTTTAAAGGATCCTTAAAGGTTTTTAATGCTTTATTTAATAATTTACTAGTTAAACTAGTAATTTTTAGCGTTTCTATAGAACCTATAAATTAAATAAACTAATATTTATAAGCATTAAAATCTACTTTTCCTTAGTAGGTAGAAAGGCAATGATTTGCTATAAAGACTAATAAAGCCTTAGAGATCCCTATAGAGGCATTAAATTTATAATTTTTAATAGTAAACCTATTAGAAGAGTAGTGAGATAAGAGCTCTACTATAGCTAAAGCTTTAAATTATAGAGCTATAAGCTTTAAGGAATCTATATATAGAGGCTTTAAAGAAAATAAAACCTTTAATTCTTATAGTAAAAATAAGAATAATAAAAAGAATAACCCTTAAGAAAATAAAGGAAATTCTAAGTCCTTTTTTAATAAAAAGAAAGGTAAAACCTAGCCTAAAAAATCTTCTAAAAAGGCTAAGGATAAGGCTTAAGAGGGTATATTTATATTAGGTAATTTTAACCTTACTAATAGCTCTTTAAAGCTTTTTAGCAGACTTAGTAGCCTTAATATTAGCAGTAAATCCACTGATTTTAGTGATTTTAGCAGTGTTACTAGCATTAAAAAAGACCTAAAGGATAAAAAACCCTTTAAGGCCTTTAATTTTAATTATGTAGTAATAAAGAACTCTCTTCTTTATAATATAGGCTTTATAGTGTATTTAGTTAATTTTAAAGAGCACTTTATAAGCTATATTCCTTATAAAAAGGGGGAAGCTAAGCCTATCTCTATTAGTAGGGGACCTATATATTCTAAAGGATATAGAAAAGCTAAATTTCTAATGCTTTATTAGTAAAATCCTAATAAATATAGGCCTTTAATTCTTTAAGATATACTATATTTTCTAAGTTTAGATATAAATATAGTTAGTAGATTAAAACACTATTTAGTAGAAGGATATATAAATAAAAATACTTTATATTTAGCTAATAGGTCTTATATTAAGCTTTTAAATATTAAGAAATATAGTTTCTTCTTTAAAATAAAAGACCTATATATACCCCTTTTAAAATTACTTAGTAGCTTTTATAGCTACTATAATAGTTATTTTAACTATTAAGCTTTTAGCTACTCTATAGAGATTAAAATCCCTCTTTAAGAGCCTTTATAGGCTAAAGAAGCTATTAAAATTAAAGAATTAGGGGATTCTAACCTAAAACCCTTTAATACTATAGCCCCTTTTTCTCTAATACCTATAGCCTTAGGCTAAGTCCTTAATTCCTCTAATTTAGCACCTAATTCCCTTAAATTAAGGCCTAACTCTTAAGGGATATAATAGGCTTTAGCGGACCCTCTTACTATATTTTTAAAGGCTTTAAAAGACCTAAAAATAATAAAAGGTCTTTTAAAGCCCTTAAAACTATAGGTGCCTTAATAAAAGGCCTATAAACCCTTTAATAAGGCTTAGTAGGGAGCTATAGAAGAAGGCCTTATAAAGCCTAAAAGGTTAAGCTTAGGCGCTAAAAGTTAGCTTTTAAAGCCTAATTTATACTAAAAATTACTATAACTAGCTAGAATTTAATATATTTAGCTAGGGCATTTAGGGATTAACCTTCTAAAGAAAACAAGCTTATTAGCTAAGGGAATATTGGATTTTACTAGTATTAAAAATAAGGATTTTAACTGCCTAACCTATACTTAAACTAAAGCAGTTAAAAGACCTAGTAAAAATTTAATTTCTAACCCTCTTAAAGCTTTAAATAGGCTAAAGGGGGATATAGTAAAAATCAGCCCTACCCTTTATAATAAGCAGCAAATCTATTTATTTTTAGTAGACTAAAAAACTAGATTTAAGTAGGCTTTATAAATACTTAATAAAGAGGGACCTACTATATTTTTAGCTATTAAAAGCTTCTTTAAAGCCTTAAAGAATAAGTTTAGTACCTACCCTAAACATCTATATTTTAATAGAGGTAAAGAAATTAATTTTGCTTTATAAAGCTAGCTAGCTAAAAAGGGGATAAAATTTATAACCTCTTCCCCTTATATCTATAAGTAAAATGGATTAGCTAAGCGTTCTATCCGTGTTATTTTAGATAGATTATAGGCTACCCTACACTGGTCTGGTTTGCCGTTATTTTTATAGAATTTCGTCCTTTTTTCAGTTATAAATTCTATAAATTTATTAGCAAATTCAACCAAACCAGCGTGCCCGGCACAATTATTAGCCAACGACTTTAATAGGCCCTTTATGCCTAATTATAGCTCTTTTAGAGCTATAGGCTCTTATTATAAGTGTTAGAAATAAGGGGTTTACAGAGGCTTTTACCCTCTGGAATACTAAGGTAGTGAGGCTTAGTAAACCAGCGGTTAGAAGGTCTCTATAGCTGTTACGTGCTAGATACAGCACGTAAAGCGTAGGCATTTGCAACTTATAGAATGCGTTATAAATAATTGTAAGAGGAATTATAAAAGAGAACATATATAAATTATAGATAGGTGTATAGTTATATATAGTAATAAAGCTATTCTTTCTACTTATATTATTAGAAGTCTTCCTTTTATATAAGGAATTTTATTCTATAATAGGTCTAAAGTGTGTAAAAGATAAGTCTACTTTAAATTAGTTATAGATAAAAAGAAAATTATAAAACTATATATTATAGTAAATACTAATTAGTTTATTTATTTATTTATTTATTTACGCTAGCTAGGCTGTTTCTAGCCTAGTATCTAGTACCTCTGCTACTTAATTTATATAAGAAAAACCTTAGAATAGAGAGGAAAACCTATATAACGCTATAGGGTAACCGCTTTAGGGCCAGTATAGCCTTAAGTAGTTATTTACTATAGGAGTTAGTGTATAGCTAGCTTATCTTAGCTAATGTTATTAAAGAGCATATAGTGTAGTTTATAATGCTAAAATAGCGTAGTAAAGGGTTAAAGGTTTAGTAATAATAATATAGTATAGTATAGTTTAGTTTTATAATATATTTAGCTTAGCCTTACATTAAGTTTAGCTTTAATATATACTTTTACTATATATTTCCCTCTTTTCCCTTTACCTTTCTAAAGCTTTACTTATTAACTTATATTTTTTTTCTTTAAAGCTTTATTTATAAGCTATATCTTTCTTTTTTAAAGCTTTATTATAGTTTTATATTATTTTTAATATAAATTAGCCTTAAAGGTATACCTCTTTTTTTTTTAAAGCCTTACTTATTAATTATATCTTTCCTCTTTAAGGCTTAATAAAGGTGTATAGTAGTTATAGTATAATATTAAAGAGGCCTTACTTTTTTAAAGGTTTTAAGCCTATTACCTTTATAAATAGTAAATTAAGGTAAATTAAAGTAGTCTTTATATATTAATAAGCTATTTTATAAAAGATATAACTAGCTTATTAAAGTTAAATATAATATAAATATTATAATAGTTATAAAGTAAAAATAGCTTAATATTAATTAGCTATATATAATTATAAACTAAGTATAATAGTAAAAGGTAGTAGTAGTCCTTAAGGTTAGTTTAATATTAATAAATTAAGGAATCTATATTAAAAATATATTAAAAAAAGAGAAATATATTTAAACTAATCTTTTTTATTTATATTTATATTAAGTTAGTAAATTTATATTTAACTAGCCCTTTATAAAGTTAATTAACTTTTAAAGTAAATATAAAGTAAGGCTTATACTTAGCTACTATATATCCTAACTAAGATTAATATACTTTTACTATAGTATATTTATAGTGTTAATAATCCTTTTATTTTAAAACTAAGGCTTTAGCTAATAAAGGTTCTATAAAGTAGTTATATAATTAGTTTATAAATAATATATATTTAAAATAGTTATTTACTTAAAGTAGGTAGCCTTAGTAGTAATAAAGATAGTAATAGAGTTAGCTTATTACTATTTGTTGAAAATAACAGCTATTTTCAGGAGACCTTATCCACTATAAGGACCTTTAACAGGCCTTATAACGACCCTAACCCTGACCTCTATAGAGACCTTATAGGGGGTCTTTAGGTTAAAAGCTAGCGACAGTGCGCGCAACACACGCGTGCGCGCGCGCGCGGCAAGCGTAAAAATAGACGTTCTAGCTAAGAGCTTGTAGCTGCAAGCGCCCCACTTTTCTAGCCTTTTCGCCCTTAATTACGCACTTTAACAGCTAGTGTATGCTTAATTAGGAAGCTAATAGACTATTAGCCTTAGTAATTAATTTTTATAGTAATAAGGTAAGCTAGCTAAATTTTAATTAAAGATTTAGGCTGCACTACTTAGCGGCTATAAAGCCTTAGGTTACGTAACTTATAAGCCACCTTAAAGGAGGAAATAGAAGGTCTTTAAAATTAAATTATATAAAGACTAAGGGTTATAGAAAGGAAATATAAGGAGTTTTATTATTACTAAAGTAAGGGGAATTTTTTTATATAAATTTCCTAATTTTTAGATTTTTAGGATTTTTCTATATATAGATTTTTACTAAGTAAATTTTTAGTGTATACATTAGCAGGTTAATTATATAGCTATAAGTTTATTTTTTTATTTTCCTATATAAATAAATTTTATAGAAAATAAAAAGTGGCTTATAAGCCCCTGCTAGCTATATAGATTTACTAATAGGCTTAGTAGGTATATAAAGAAGAACACTTATCTCCTTATAGCTACCCGCAACTATATAAACTGTTAATTAAACCTACTACCTATAACGTTAAGTAAATTAGATAAAATCTAAGAAAATTTACTTATATTCTATAAGCTAGAATTTAGCGTATTTTATATGCTAAAAAGCGTGCATTAAGCTTTTAACGTAGAAATAAGGCCTATAGTAACCGCTATAGCGCTGCAGAGACCCTTTAACCGTTAGCTTACTAAGCCTCACTACCTTAGTATTCCAAAGGGCAAAAGCCTCTGTAAACCCCTTATTTCTAATACTATTATATAAGTAGTGTATATTTTATTTATTATTTTATTTCTTTTAATTCTTTTATAAAAGCTAAGGGATTAAAAGTTTAAATATAGGTTAATTAAAGCTATTATTGCCTTAATTTTAATAAAAAACTAAAGTATAGCTTTAAATACTTTAATAACTACTTTAAGGTATTTTAATTATTTAAAAATAAATACTTTAATAATACCTTTTACTTTATTATTAATTTCTATAGAGATATAGTATAATACTATACTATATATAACTATACTTTATATTACCTATATATAAAGAAGGTAAGTATTATTAAATAAGTAACTCTATATAAATATTATTAATGCTATAAATATAAGTTATTACTATTTTAGTTTTATTTTAACTTTCTTTTAGTATATTTATTAATATAGCTTTTAGTAGATTTAAACTTTAAAGAACTAAGGTAATTAAATAGGTTATATTATAGTAGTGCTAAGTTAGATTAATATTATAATTATAGCGTGCTTTTAGGTAAAATAAACTAATTTACTCTTTTAAAGATAGAAATTAAAGCTAGACTTAAAGGACTACTTTTAATAGATACTTTATATATCTTTAAGTTATTTCTATATTTTCTTTATTATATATTTATAAATAAAGATATTTATATTATTAAAGAAGCTAAAGATAAATATAGATTATATAGCTTAAAGCTTTTAATATAAAGGTATAATATAAAGTAAAAAGAGAATAAAGAAGATTAATAACCTTTATAAAACCTTAATAGTAATAAGTAGGGCTTTTATTAATTAATTATTAAAGAAAAGGTAAGTAATATAGTTAGTAATAAAGGCTTAAATTTATATTACTATTTAAATAGGTATACTAAAAAATAAGAGAATATAGGAGAGTTAGTAATAGTAAATAGTATTAAAGGCTATAAATATATTAAGTTAAAGTAATAATATAATTCTACTATAATGCTATACTATTTTTATTAATTCTATAAAAATGCTAAGGGTAACTTTTATAGAGTAATTAGCTTTATTCTCTATTTAAAGGTTTAAAAGTATACCTTTTAACTTAATTATAATAGTAAGCTAAGACACTACCGCTGCTTTTAATATTTTATTAACTATATTAAAGAGTAACATAGAGCGCTATACCCTAGCTTATTATTATTTAGCTAGTGTTTTTTCTAGCTTATAGAAAATAATAACTTTAACTCTTTAATATAGTTTTAAATAATATTTAATATAGTAGCACTTATTTAGTAAGTAGGCTAGTGTTTTTATAAAGGGTTTTCTATAAGCTTTAAAGAACTTAATTAAGAGGTTATTAATATTTAATGCTTTTTAGTTAGTAAAGCCTTTAATAATACTATAGATTTTATTAATATTAAAGCAGTCTTTTAGTAGAAATATAGCGTTATTAAGTTAAAAGTTAAGATTATTAAGGATATTAATAAGTTAAACTATAGAAAAAGAGAAAAAGCATTTTATAAAGGTAGTAGCTTTATTTTAGTAAAAAAAGGCAGTAATAGTATTTAAGCTATCTCTTTAAAGGAGGTTAAATATATATTACTATTTTAAAGAGAGTTTACTTTAAGGCTATACTTAGTGTTTAAGTTTTTAAAGGCTGCTTTAATAAGTAAAAGCAGTGTAAACTATAGCTTATTAAAAACTACACTGTTTTTTATAAATAACTTAGGATTATATCTAGGCCGCCTTAGTTATAAATCATTAATTAGCCTTAGTTTATAATAACTACTATTATTATAGTGCCCTTTTTATATTTTATATTGCCTACTTTATTCTATAGTTCTACTATAGATTTAGTTTAAAGCTGCCTTAAGGTTTATATAAAACCGCTATTTATACTATTATTTAAAGCTTACTTATAATCTATTTAGTGTATATATTAATTTTATATAATATTAAAAGTGGGTCTTTAATATTATTAGTTTAGAACTATACTGCTGCCTTAGCTATAATTAGTTCTTAGTTTATTTTTAGCTATTTAAATATATAGCTATAGTTAAGCCTTCTATTAATAGCAGTATTAATTTATATAAGCTATAGAATATAGTTAAACTTAGTGAGGTTAAAGCCCTTTAAGTATTTAATAGTTATATTAAAAGTAGCTTAAGTATAGTTAATAATACTATTATATTTACTATAAAAGAACTATATAACCTTACTTTATAATATAATAAGTTTAAATTACTATTACTCTACTATTAATAAAAGGAGTTTACTATTTAATAATATTTTACTATAATAGTTCTATAAAGGGTAGTATTAGTTAAAGTCACTAATAAATATACTTTAAAGTTATAATATAGCTAATATAAATTTAATAAAGGGTGTAGTTTAGCTTAATTTATATATTAAAGAGTATATTAAGTATATATTATAGTGTACTATATTAATTATATATTAGTTAATGCTATTATAAGTTAACTATAATATAGTTCTATATTAATAATAAATATATAATATAGTTTATTCTCTTTAAGTAGTAAGTTAGTAGTAATTAAAGCTTAAATTAAAGGGGTGTTTATTAGTTATACTTAGTTTTTATATTATAATTATATTAGTTTTAATATAGGTTTTTAGTGCTAAGTATATAAAATAGGTTTTCTACTATATATTTTAGTATATAACTTTAGTTATATATATTAAAGGGACTATTAAGTTAATGTTTATATATTTAAATTTACACTAAAGATAGGTTATTAACTAAGGAAGGCCTCTATAGCGCTTTATTAAGTTAATACTAATTAAAAGTTAGGTAAGTAGGTTTAGGGTTAACTAATATATTTCTATAGTAATAACTTTTATAATAAAAGGTTACTAATATTATAGTAATAGTTATATAAAGTAATCTCTATTTATTTATCTCTTTTTAGTATTAAAGGAGGGGTAGTAAAGGCTTAAAGCTAGCTTAAATATATATTATAAGTATAATACTACTATTTATTAGTAATATTATATTATTATAACTATATAGGGTGCTGTTCTATATAGTTTATATAGCGTTCCTATATCGCTTTTATTAAAGCTAAGTAAGCTAACTCTTTAGCTTTATAGCGCCTAATACTATAATAGCTATAATATAGTGCTATATTATAGTATACTATAATATATTTAAATTAAAAGTAGTTATAATATTAGTAAAGGTAAAGGGTATTATTATATAGCTTAGCCTTAAATATTTCTACTTTATAAATAACTCTAAAGTAATATAAATAGTTAGCTACCTTAATTTTATTAATTTTAATAATTAAAGGGGACTTAATAAAGGTTATATAGAGTTTTTATACTTATACCTATATTAATTCTAAGCTATTATTCTTTATAAAGTTCTATAAGATTTTATTTATTACTTAGTTTTTAAAGTATTAAATAAAGAAGCCTTTAATAATAATATTAAAAAGATAGTAGTTAAGCATTACTTTTAATTTAAATATAGTTTAGATTTAAGTTATATTTTTAATATAAGGTTTCGCTATATTATAAAATATAACTATAATATTACTACTATAAAGTTAATATACTACTACTATAGTATTAATTTCTATAGTATAGTTAATAGCCTTAATAATATTTTTAAGGGATTTATTTTAAACTACTTTAAAGATAAATAAACCTTTAATAATAGTTTTATAATAAATTTAAAGCAGCACTACTATAATAATAATATAAATTAAAGTAGTAAATATAGTTTTATTTTATATTATAATATTTACTTAACTTAGTTCTATAGTAAAGCTATTATTAATTACCTTTTTAACTATTTATTTAATAGTTTATTTAAGGTTTTAAATAGTAATTATATTTAAAGGGGGGGGGGAAGCCTTTAAAGTAGTGGGTATAAAGGCTTTATATTAGCTATATATTATAGCTATATTATCTATATAGAGGATAATATTCTATACACTCTTTAGTATTAATATTAAAATAAGTCTTACTAATTCTTTATATTTAACCTTAAAGTAATTTAATATTAGCTTACTTATTAAAGGTAATATAAATTTAATTTATAATTTTATTATAAATCTACCTTAGCTTATATTAAAATAGTATTAGCTATAGGTAAGGCTACTATAATTTCTACTGTTAATATTTATTAATATTTTAGCACCTACTATGCCTATACTTTAGTATTAATACACTATTAAAGAGGGGGGTAAATAGGTATAAGAAATCGTTTTCTGCCCTTTTTAAGCGGTTTAGAGTCGATTCCGCGTCGCTGTAGCGGTGTAGGCGAAAATCTCTAAATTCCATACTAATTAGTTTATATATTAAGTAAAATAAAATATAAAATTATAGAAAACTATATATTATAGTAAACACTAACTATTTCTATATATTAAAGAAAAGAAAATTAATATATAGTATTATATATACTTTAAGAATCTTATTAAATAAAATAAGGAAGTAAGGTATAGAGTGTAAAATATATAATTAATTTATAAAAGAAAATAGTAATATTCTCTATTCTTATAATATACTATATAGACTTTTATATACTTTTCCTAAAGATAAGTAGAAATATAAAGGGAGATATTATATAAAAGTAAAATTATAACCGCTACCTTTTCTATACTATATCTATAATTATTATAGTATAGTTAAGGGTATTAGTAGTATTAGAAATAAGGGGTTTACAGAGGCTTTTGCCCTTTGGAATACTAAGGTAGTGAGGCTTAGTAAGCCAACAGTTAAAGGGTCTCTGCAGCGCTATAGCGGTTACTACAGGCCTTATTCCTACGTTAAAAGCTTAATACACGCTTTTTAGCATATAAAATACGCTAAATTCTAGCTTATAGAATGTAAGTAAATTTTCTTAGATTTTATTTAATTTATTTAACATTATAGGTAGTAGGTTTAATTAATAGTTTATATAGTTATAGGTAGCTATAAGGAGATAAGTGTTCTTCCTTATATATTTACTAAGCTTATTAATAGATCTATATAGCTAGTAAGGGCTTATAAGCTACTTTTTATTTTTTATAAAATTTATTTATATAGGAAAATAAAAAAATAGACTTATAGCTACATAACTAACCTACTAATGTATACACTAAAAATTTACTTAGTAAAAATCTATATATAGAAAAATCCTAAAAATTTAAAAATTAGGAAATTTATATAGAAAAATTCCCTTTACTTTAGTAATAATAAAACTCTTTATATTTCCTTTCTATAACCTTTAGTCCTTATATAATTTAATTTTAAAGACCTTTTATTTCCTTCTCTAAAGTGGCCTATAGGTTACGTAACCTAGGGCCTTATAGCCACTAAGCAGTGTAGTTTAAATCTTTAATTAAAATTTAGCTAGCATGCCTTATTACTATAAAAATTAATTACTAAAGCTAACGGTTTGTTAGCTTCCTAATTAGGTATATACTAGCTATTAAAGCGCGTAATTAAAGGCAAAAAAGCTAGAAAAGTGGGGCGCTTATAGCTGTAAGCTCTTAGCTAAAACATCCATTTTTACGCTTGCTACACACATATATATGCATGTGTTACGCGCACTATCGCTAGCTTTTAACCTAAAGACCCCCTATAAGGTCTTTATAGAGGTTAGGGTTAGGGTTATTATAAGGCCTGTTAAAGGTCCTTATAGTAGATAAAGTCTCCTAAAAATAGCTGTTATTTTTAACACCCTCTTTAAAGAGGTATTCTAAGAGCTAAAATAAAAAGAGGAATGCTAAATTTAAAAACAAATCTATATAAATCTAAATAAAATTATTTAAGAAAAAGGATAACTAATTTAAAAGGTTAAAAAGCGGGGCTCCTAGTAAAAGTTAAAAAAAGGCTATGATTAAATATAGCTAATTAAACAAAATTTATTGTTAAAGTTAAAGGTTAATTTCAGTAATTATTTTAGTAATTATTTTATATTTTTTAAGTGTTTTTATAAGGGTTTTAATGCCTTTAGCTAGGCGTTGAGATTTATAGCAATTACTATAGGGATTAAAGCTCTATAAGCTCTAAGAAAATAGCGTGTAAGGGCACAGCTAAGGGCTTTATTAGGCTATTAGCTAGCATTTTCTTAGTATTTAGATAAGCTATTTTAGCTAGCTTAGCTAAGACTTATTATAAATTATAATAAAATTTTAACAAGGTATACTTAGTGTGGCTGTGAAGTGCTGGATTGTAGGCGGTCTTTATAGCGCCTTAGTTATTGTAAAAAATCTAAATAGGGGGCTTTATAGGGGCCTTTAGCTCCTTAAAAATGCCCTTTAGCCACTAAAGCTCTCTAAAGGTCTCGTGGATTGTATTTAATTTAGCTTCTATAGTGAATAAAGCTATTATACTAGCCTTTTTGCTTTTTTAACTTATAAAGCCGCTAGCTAGCTTAAATAGATATATATAGGTGGATTTAAAAGAGCTTCTATTTCTAGTAAAATCGCTATTATAAAACCTAACTAAGCTATAGCTAATAGCGTTGTTTTTACTTAAATTTTTAAGGAGACCCTTATAAATTATAGTAAGGTTCTAAGTATTAAAGAGGTACTTTAGCAGGCTTTTTGCAGCATTTAAATGTTTTAAATAAGGATTAGCTAGGGCTATAGAAAGCCACTACAGCGTAAAAGTAACATTAGGCCTAGTAAGGAGCATTAAGTATATAATAGTTCCTATTATACTCTAATATTCTTTAATTTCTTAGCTTTTTAAGGGCTTAATAAGCTATGTTTTTAAGACCCCTAGCTACATTAGAATTCTAACTGCCTTGTAATTTTCTAGCTTAAAGCGTACTAAGGCCTCTTAAATGTATTGTTTTTAGTGGATTTTTAAGACCTTATTTTTTTAATTACACTATATTTACACCCTAAAAAAGAATTTAGCAGGGCCCCTATCTTCTATAGAGTAGGCCTTATATAAGGCCTTTTTTAGCTATTAAATATATTATAAGTTTAGCCCTATAAGGAGGTAAGTATTAATATAAGTAATAATAAACGTTTTAGTTACTGGATTATAGAATATAGTAGGGTTAGATATAAGAGGGCTAAAACTAAGGCTTTTAAGCACTTTAGTTAGCGTTTGCTGCCACTCTTTAAAGCTTTGCTTTAGGCTATAAAGGGTCTTTTTAAGTATAATTATTTACCTTTTAAAAGCCCTATAGCTATAGCTTTTAGCTAATTTAGCTAAGTGTGGATTTTATTTAATAAATTCTATAAAACCCTTTAGAATTATTATATAAATAAGCTCTTTAAGGTAGCTATTTAAAAAGGCACTAATAAAGTCTACTTACTTTATTTCCTAATTGTTTTAAGCTACTAAGGCTAATAAGATTTACTAGCTAAGGGGAATATTAGTAGCAGTAAAAGTATCTATATAATCTAACCCTTTTATTTATATAAATCCTTTAGCAATAAGCTGTGCTTTATATTTAAAAGAATTATTTTCTTTATCTCTCTTTATTTTTAATACTAAGCGATTTTTTAGAACCTTCTGGCCTTTAAGGACTTAGTCTGCCTCTATAAATTTGAAGGTTCTAGCCTTTAAAAGTTGCTTAAATTCACTAAAAATCGCTTTAAGCTATTTAGCTTTATTTAGTGAATGTAAAGCTTACTTTTAGGTCTTAGGCTTACTTTTAAGTATATTTTCTTTTGCTTTAAGTTATGCTTTATATCAGATTTAACGTACAAGAGCCCCTATATTAATATCTATTTTATTTAGATTTAAATCGATTTTTTCGGGCTTAAATTGCATTAAATTTAGTGAATTTTAATCCCTAGGACTAGGGGCTTAGCTAAGCTTATTTCTAACTATTTAATTATAAGGTATAGGGTAATCCTTATCACTAAGAATAACCTTATTTAGTTGTTTTTCCCCCTCTAAGGAATTACTCTCTATTAGAGGATTAAAGGGTTCTGAATTTACCTTAGCCCCCTCTATAATTATAGAGGGTTTTAGGGCATTTTCGTTAGGGAAATCCCCCTCTAAAGAGCTATTATTCCCTATAGAAAGCCTAGGGAGGCCGCTAAAAATAGGGCTTATAGGTTTTATAATTCTAAGAAAGCTAGTTTTTATTATAAGCCTTTTAAAGGGAATGTATACTATATAGGTCTTAAAACCTACTATAGTAAGTAGCCTATTAAGCACTGTCTTAAGGGCTAGCTTTTAAGCTTTAGGTCTTTTTTCTAAAGAAATTAAGACCTTATAATAAGAGCCTATAGCTTTAAAAGAGCTATAATTAAGCATAAAGGGCCTATTAAAGTCATTAGCTAATAATTATGCTAAGCATGCTGGTTTAGTTAAATTTGCTAATAAATTTATAGAATTTATAACTAAAAAAAGGACGAAATTCTATAAAAATAACGGCAAACTAGACCAGTGTAGAGTAGCCTATAATCTATTTAAAATAATATAGATAGAACGCTTAGCTAATCCATTTTACTTATAAATATAAAGGGAAGAGGTTGTGAATTTTATCCCCTTTTTAGCTAGCTAGCCCTATAAAGTAGAATTAATTTCTTTACCTCTATTAAAATATAAATGTTTAGGGTAGGTACTAAACTTATTCTTTAGGGATCTAAAGAAGCTTTTAATAGCTAAAAATACAGTAGGTCCCTCTTTATTAGGTATTTATAAAACCCACCTAAATTTAGTTTTTTAGTTTATTAAAAATAAATAGATTTACTGCTTATTATAAGGGGTAGGGCTAATTTTTACTGTATCCCCCTCTAGCCTATCTAGAGCTTTAGGAGGGTTAGGAATTAAATTTTTACTAAGTCTTCTAATTGCCTTAGTTTAAGTATAGGTTAGGTAGTTAAAATCCTTATTCTTAATACTAGTAAAATCCAGTATTCCCTTAGCTAATAAGCTTGTTTTCTTTAGAAGGTTAATCCCTAAATACCCTAGCTAAATATACTAAATTCTAGCTAGTTTTAGTAATTTTTAGTATAAATTAGGCTTTAAAGGTTAACTTTTAGTACCTAAGCTTAACTTTTTAGGCTCTATAGGGCCTTCTTTTATAGCTCCCTGCTAGGCCCTATTAGAGGATCTATAGGCCTCTTATTAAAGCACCCGCAGTCCTAAGGGCTTTAAAAGACCTTCTGTTGTTTTTAGGTCTTTTAAAGCCTCTAAAAATATAGTAAGAGAGTCCGCTAAAGCCTATTATACCCCCTAAGAATTAGGCCTTAATTTAAGGGAATTAGATGCTAAATTAGGGGAATAAGAGACCTAGCTTAGGGCTATAGGTATTAGGGAAGAAGGGGCTATAGTATTAAGGGGTTTTAAATTAAAATCCCTTAATTCTTTAATTTTAATAGCTTCCTTAGCT